>VNKC01000771.1:0-233534 GCA_008042775.1 Drosophila pectinifera
AAATTTAATCTTTGTTAATTCCTAAATTTGATATGCAGATTAATTAACCCAATAAAAACTAACATGGAAAAGCTTTCCGAATTGAAATTAAGGCAGTTTTGGCTTAGCTATGGTTATTTTTTGTTTGACTTGTCCCAAAAATTAGGGTATAAAATATCGACTCAAAAAATGCGAATATTTTACGTCTTCTGGAGAGCATATTTTGGCCAATAATGAATGATAGCCAAATGCCATATATATTCCGAATCGCTGTTTTTAAGGCTGTTTTGGCCAAGTTATGGTTTTTCTTAATTAAGCTTTGTCCAAAAATTAGGACATAAAAATTACGACTTAAGGAACCAAATATCAGCATACCCTTATAATATTTTGAGTATTTGGCAAGATTTTGTTTTTTGATTTTGAAGGAATAACTTTACAATACGGATAATAAAAAAATATTCTGAAAAGGTGTTTAAAAGTAAGCAATGAGATTTTTATTACAGCAGATTATTTGTAAATTTCTTGGTAGGAATTGGTATATAATTAAAATTATTGTATAAACCACAGCAATTTCTGTTGCACCCTTGATTGTTTCCGTGTAAATTCCAAGTAGAATATATATATATATATATATAGTTTAAAATATGGCAAGTATGACTGCCATTTATAGATTACATTTGTTTTGGAAAGTACTTCAGTTATACAGTAATTATGACATAATTTTGTAATATTTAAAATATAAAGGGAATGATTCAACTAAAAATACAGTTCATGTATTTGTTTATTGACTACATATGGTAAAAACCAAGAAGTGTTCTCCAATAATACACATAAAGCAAAGACATTATAAAAACCAAGATACGATTATTTTGAAATTGAATTTTTCGAACTAGCCCTATTTGTAATATAATTTAGCAAAATATTTGTAACATATTGTTATACAAATGTAATCTTGTAATTTGTATTTTCTTTGCATAAAGTACGTGTATGTTCAGTTAAAATGTAATTAACCTGTCAGTCAGCACAACTGTGTACCAAGGAAACAATTCCCATCACTGACTGCATTAAACAAGACGGAAGTACATACAGACATGTTCGCATGAAAATCGACATGCGACCCGTAGTTACAAATTGCTGACACACAACGACGCTTTGATCCTGCTCCTCGGTGGGAGGCGGAGACGAAGAGGAATGGTAAAAGGACCTCAGATGCGAGTTAAATTCCTTTTGGGAGGTTTACTTGTGCGAGGCCCGCTCCATTATCCATTGTCGACTATGAATATGGCCGTAATTGAGGAAGCATTTTCGGGAACTGTATTCAGTTTACAAGAACCATATTTTTTCCTAGCTTGGGGCATTCTGTGCGTTCAATTTACTAAATAGAAGCTAGTCTCTACCTGCCGATGCAGGATGTCCCCAAGGAATCTCTCTAGGTGGCTTTTAGGTCTGGCCAACACCGATAAAGCCTAACTGGATGGACACCCGGAATGGATGTGTCAGCGCATAACTAATTCGCTAAAAGTCTTTTTATTTGCGCTTTTATGGCTTTCTTGTCAGCCGCCGTGTTGACACAGCTGACCCAAATGGAGAAAATGGTGGTGAGAGCGCGGAAAATGGGGGAAATTGGCCGACTTCCACGCTCAACTAAGCGGCGTAGTAAAACTACGACAAACCCCGAGGACTAACGACAAGCGGATAATCTTATGATGGCTTTTATTAATTTCTTACACTTATAACTTCCAAGCCATTTCCTTGGCCTAAACAGGCCATTGCATAAAGCTCAAGATGCTTCAGAAAAAACTATTATTTAAGATATAGATCAGTGTGTTCCTGACCTATAGAAAACAGAAACTCATAGTATTCAATTCAAACACTCGAGAGTCTTCCCAAAACTGAATTTCCCCTAGTTCAACATGAAGCCTTTTAAGTGGGCAATTGTTATTTCGACGGTTTGTTTCTATTAAAACGGAGCTTACAACCAATAGCCACAGGCATTGTTACCAGTTCCGAAATGTTTTCACCCAAAGTTTGCACGCTGCACTCAAAAAGATTGCACTAAAAGCTTTCCGGAAATGAAATAACATTCCTGCACTAGAACTCAATTATTGCTGGCCGAAAGTTCAAATAATGCAATTTCCGACCTAATTAGTATGCTTTTCATTCATCGTAAATTAAAATGATGTGAAGTTAACTATTCCAAGCTGTGAGAGGTAATTTCAAGGGCCTTTAATGAGCTATTTAGTTTTTACCTTTACTTTTACCTTTACCGAGGAGGAAGAACATTAATATTAATTTATGTAAAGTTATGGTAAAACTCTCTATTTATTTTACTTACTAATCAAACTAATTAAAGCATTTTTAAAAGCCCCTGCAAATATATTTTATAGCAGTTCGATGGTAATTGTGGCACTGGAAAAGCAGAGAACGGCAGGACATAAAATTACCTATAAATAACAAAATTGTTGACTCCAATGTGAACATATTTTCATTAGAAAATCGCCTAACAACAAGATTGAAGCTCTAAATCGAATCTAAGTCTTTCCACCTCTAGACCTCCCATCAATTTTTAATTGATTCTGGGAAAATTGTATCCTCCCTCACCCGAAAGTGGTAATTGAGTTAATATATAATCGCATTCACACTCAACGTGCAGAAGAATGCCTAGAATAGCCTTGACACTGAGCTTCTCTGAGAGGACTGCGACTGACTCCGACTCTATTATGTCGCCGATTTTCCATTGTGCCGCTTTAAGTTCACATTGTGGGTATTATTGAGTCGCAGAGAGAGTGTGAGCCCCCTCACTTTCTCTTTAGAATGGAGCAAAATAAATGCTGTTCAAAACATTTGTTGTTTATTGGCAGCAGAAGTAAATTTTCATTTTCCTTTTTTATTTGAAACCAACGAGCTCAGCGCCAGTCTCATATTAGATTCGATGTGGCTGCTTACCGACATGTGCCGGTTGCTGCCAGCACGATGGCGGGGAGGGGGATGTGTGACAGCGGAAAAGTTGTCCGGAAAATTGTTTCGCATGATTCCTGGTCGGAAGGTTCTGGCCATTCTGACTCTGACTCTGGCTCCGTGGTGGCCGTCACGTCTGCAAGCCGCATAAATTTTATGTCGCATGTTCAATAAAAGGAAACGAAATGAAGAAAGTTTTCCCGGAACGCGGTCAACTCGGGGGCGAAAAGTGGACCATAAAAATTGGCATAATTATTGGAAAGTTTCTTTTAATTGGGTGACAGTGGCCCTTTAATTATGTAGCACATCGATGGACGTTCTAAAAATGGAGCGAACTCCGCCCGCAATATCATAATAGCTTGTGCGGGGCAAATAAAATATTTAGGATTAGCGTGACAGTTGGCAAAGTCCTTTTGTGCCCATTTTAAAATGCAAGCCAATACATTATGTCCATTTTATTATTGTTTGCCAGAGTGTCTGAGAAGTCAGAGCCAGTGACCCCAACCCACTTCAAAAGCTACCAAAATAAGGGCCGGGCGTGCGCAGGAACAGAAACACAAAAATGTAATTAGACTTAGACTTTTTGTGGCATTTAAACAAGTCGGACACCTTGACAAGGCGCACGCACGCGGTCTACCCCCACAGCTAATCTCGGCTCCGAATTATTATTTCACGCAATTTATTGCTCTGATAAAGAAAAACTCGGCACTGTGGCCATGTAGTTAATGCTCCTAATTAAATGTGTTAAGTTAAAGCATACATTTCGAGCGACGCAGGGGGATTGGACTAGAGAGTGCCAGAGTGGCATAAGTAGGGTGAGAAAAGCCAGGAAAACTTTCCACTCAACGGCCTTTCCTGCTTACCACGGCTAAGCCATTCTTGGCTTCCGGATCTCTAAGGTAAGGACTTGATAAGCAAAAGGTCAAGCCTTTGAGTTCGTCACGGTAAGTCAACTCTTTAACAGATTCCCCTGAATCCTTAATCTGAGGCTTGTCTCAATGAGGGCAGAGTTTCTAGCCCTTGGAGCCTGTACACTTTTCAATCAAACTAAATTAGTTGCCGGCTCCATGGCAACTTTCAAGTGGCATTCTGCTAATTAGACACCTTAGATACAAGCAGGCTCGAGGGTCCTAGCAGTTGCTCCTCGAAGCAGCAGTCAGCACTTCACTGGAGATAATCTGATGAATGAAGGGGCCACCGGGATACCTTGTCCGGGGCCATAAATCAAGGCCACCGGCCCCAACGAATCGTGTATGTAATCGGGGACACGCGGCATACATTATACAATCAATGTGCCGGAATGCTGCAGCCAAGTCCTAGAACAAAGCGAGGGGATTCCCATTAATGTAGTCCCATTCGGGCTTATCCGCCAAGGCGAGCGAATATATCACTCAGCCTATCTGCACACAATGAATCGCGGGGAATATGAATAATGTCTGTCGTCAGGCAGACACACTTCCCGGCAGGACCTTTTTGTGTTTCCTTATTTGTGTGTGTGTTTTTTTTTTGGGCCCCAAAAAACCCTTTGTTGGCCGGAATTCGATTGGCTATTCTAACCCAATCCCAATCCCAATCTGAAGCCAACACATCCCATCCACCGGGGGCGGACACGTGTGCGTGGGCGTGGCAGCGGCCCAAAGCCACATTTAGTGCACACTTATTGTGCGAGCGGCAATCATTTTTAATGTCTGCTCACACACTCTGGCGCTCTTCGCGCTCAAGACTATTTGCGCCCGGCCACGGGGCGTATACGTGTTATAAAGTAAACATATTACTTCAACGTCATCCGCGCCCCGATGGATGGAGCTCCCGGAGTCTCTTTCGGGGCTTCTTGCCGGCTGAGCCCAGGATTTAACTTACCGTAATGGAACGCCCTTGGTAAGTGACTGCAAGTGGGCCGATTATTTTTTACAGGCATGCCTTGCCATCCCCGGCACGTGGCTCAAAACTTCTTTGAAGCCAAATGCCTTCGCGCGTTGGTCGCATCTCGCAGGAACTCAATGTCAGACGCTTTAATTCTGCCCTGAAGTAAACCCATTTTACAGAGGAAAAGCTCACTTAAAATAGAGACGGGACATAATCAAAGCGAGAGTTGTCAGGAATGAATGGATTCTGTCCCAGACAAGCAAGAATTTTTCAAAAGAAAATTCATTTGTTAAGGAACATAGGCGAAGTTTGAATACCCTTGCAGATAGTTACTTTATACTCTACTCTATTGCAAGCTCCTGACTAAAACTATATACATTCGTAAGGAAAACTTTACTGAAACAGCTGAAGGAATCATATTTTTATAAAGTCTAGAACTGTACCCCCCTTCACTAGATAGCACCCAGTTTACCTAGTATTATCTTAACTTATTTGTTTATCTTACCTGTGGTAAGCTGAGCACCAAGGACAGGATGTAGGTGCCGCCGAGCAGGCGGTGACACCTCTTGGCCATGTTGAGCGACTTCATCGGGTACTTGACCGCTATCCAGCGGTCCACGCCGATCAGGACGAGGACGTAGGTGCTCAGGTAGAGGCTGAACATCTGGAAGAGCTTGACCAGCTTGCAGGTGAGCTCGTTGGCCAGCCACTGGACCGTGTAGCACCAGGCGGCCTCGCCGATGATGCAGAACCAGGTGACCAGGACGTCGGCGATGGACAAGTGGAACATCAGCGAGTAGATGGCGCTCCAGGTGTGCCGCGAGTTCCGCCGCGAGATGCGGGTTTTGTAGATGTTCCAGATGGTCAGCAGGTTGCCCAGCAGCGAGAACAGGGCCATCACGGCCAGGACATAGACCTTCAGCAGTCCGGACCGCGACAGCTGGGGGGCATGGTCCATCACGTGCTCCGGCACCTGTTCCGCCATCGGCGGCGACTCGTGCCGGCTGTTCGTGTGCGCCAGCGAGGAGCTGTTGGCGATCGCATAGGCGGGCAGGGGCGTAGTGGCCACGCTCAAATTGGACACCTCCGTGGCCAGGCCCACACCCAAGTCCAGCATGTTGAGCGTGAAGTTGGTTATTTCCGGAACGGCAGCGGCCACGAGGCGGGTGAAGTTGCCCACGGCTGACCAGTTGCCCACTGTCATCTCGTTGTCAGCCTCCGAATCCATCGAGGCGTTGGGCAGGGAGGGCAGGCGGTCGAGGGCGGACGAGGAAGGATCATCGAGGGCCCACTCGGCCTCCATATCGGGTTCCTTCTCTACTTGATTGGTGGATTCACTCAATTTGGACGTTCCGTTAAAGGGAAGTTCGCTTACATCTTGATTTCACTCTTCGGCTATCGACCTCAGGACATGATATTACTTGGAATGGCTCTGAGTAGAAACTGTAAGTAGAGAGCCATCAAGGAAAATTAATGAATAGTCAACCGAAATCTTCTCTGAAATGGCTTTTATCGAAAAATGTTCCAGGTACAACGAATTCCTAGAAAATAATTCAACTTCCAGCTGAGAAAATGCAATCATTGGGAGGCTGAAAGGTGTCGTAATTAAATACTTAAAAAAATTCTATTTATACTGTTTTAGCCAGAAACGTTTTGATGTTTTGAGATTTCTTAAGTTGCCTTCAGGCGGTGATAAGCCATTCGGCCTCATCGGCACATGCCGAACGACTGTAAGTCCTTTTATAAATGCATGAACAGCCCCGAAATCTCCTCGGCATTCAGGTAGGAGTTTTACACCCTTTTTATAAAATGAGAGTAGAAACATGATATCCACCACCTCGTTAAGAGGCAATTAAATTAAGATTAATACGAGCTTCCCTCAAGTCGAGCCATTATTCCCTTACAATGTGGGCTTTAAGTGAATCCCATTTTAAATTAATTTGTTTCTCGCCCCGGAACCAAAGCCTTTCACTCAGCTGTCTTGTTTATTGAATTGTTCTCCGGGAAATAATTTAGCTCGGGGCCGGCCAAAGTCGAATATTTATTGTTTAGGTGCAATTCAATATATAGACTCGCTTGGGAAATGGCTACTGGAATTCTGCAGGCAGATGGGGATTTGAATCCCTTTAAAAATCCATTAGGTGAGAGTACCAAATAGTCCCAAGAGAGGTGTGTGTTTTCCGCTGGACAACTTCATGATTTAATTAAAATGCTGGCCAAACAAAATGGCCATTTACCATTTCAAATATTCAGTGACATTAAAACGCTTTTACCTGTGCAGAGAAACCACAATTGAGCGTTTAAGCTCACCTGTTTCGAGGTCAGAATAGAATTTGAGAACATTGGTTATTATGTTTCATAGACTTCCCTGAACAAGCAGAACGGCTAGAGCGATCTATGCACTTTAACTCTTTAAAGGCGCCCAAGAGCATTGGGATGGAAGCCACTTTGGATAATCCACTGGCTCAGGTGACCAATTCCAGCTGATTGGCTCCGGATTGCCTCACAATAATGACCTCACCCGGAGCAGTAACAGCCAATAATGGATGCAGTTGACCCGAGCACTTGCAATTATCCGGCAGCAATTATCCGCAGCCCTCGAAGGCGCCTCCACTTCCGAGTTCGAGTACGAGAACGAGTTCGAGTACAAGTTCGAGTACGAGTTTGAGTGCAAGTACATGAGTATTGCGATTAAGTTTTAATAGATACGAGTGCAAGTACATCGAGGTTTCCAGTGTCGCCGTCGCCGTCGCCTTAGAAACTTGACTTTGCCCATGCCGCGGCTGTGTGTGCAGTGTGGGTTCAAAGTAAAATTCCATAAAATTTCATTTCCCAAATTAATTTATGAACATAAATTAAATTGGACGCCTGGCTTGGCTCTTGGTATTGCGTTCTCCCGCCAATAGGAAAACAATAAACCCAATTCAGGGCGACCAAGCGAGTGGAGCGCGTGTCCGCAGCATTTCTGCTTAACTCATGCAGATCAATTGCCGGCAATCGGACAATTAATGGGACCGGCTCGTATCTATGGCTATGGATGTGAATATATATATATGCATAGCTGGCTTTCATCGGTAATTACCCGTGTGCAAACCAGATTAATGCCTCCTGACCTGCTCGGTGCGGTGTCACTAAAGCAATTTGTATCTGATTGCCTGGCCCGCATATATCTTAAAGTGGAGCTTCCATCTCGCACGTTTAATCAACGCGATTAATACACAAATGCGCATTTGATTGATCAGCAGCCGGGGCTGTTGCTCGGGTCCCAAAAAGTGTCGAAACTCACATCTGTGCCATGTTCCTGGGATCTGGATAATTCTTGCCGGGGCGGCGACAGATGAGCGGCGGCAACTTGGGTGCCGAAAACTTTTTGGCCAATTGTGTAGACGGCCTTTGATTGATTTGCATTCCTGCAGTAAAAGCCCCAGAAACACACACTCCAGTAATCCCTGTCCAAACCGTCTAGACAATGCTATAATTGATACTTTCTCGTATATCGGCATTGAAAAAGAGCTCAGCTCCAATGGTTTTTCCTGTACTTAAATTTAATTGCTGCCCCTTAACAACTAGTTATAATTTTCAAAGTTTTTTCTGTTGTGCAATCGATGCCCTTTGCCATATTTGGACTCAGTTTGTATATAGCTTGTATCGAGAAGGACAAAATAAATAATTATTGCACACTTTTGCAACATATTTTGCCCTGCAGGCAATTAAATCTACATTGAAATGCAACTGCAGGTTCCTGAGCCAACACGGCGTATACATAACACGGCTGGCAACTTCAGGAAATAAAACTCCCTCACTCTCGGCATCATTTGGCCTTTTGTGGGTGGAAAGAAGTGAGCACATTGTGTTCTTGAATTTCACTACTCTTTGATTATTGCCCAAAGTTTTGGCTACAAGCAAAGTTGTGAGTAAATGGACAGCATTTTAGTCGACTTGCTTTTACAGTTCATCTTTTGCGCGTTGTTTTTTCGCAAACTTTTCCCATTCACTTGGATTGGATTAATTCCTGGAGCAGTTTTCTGTTCTTCTTACGGCTGTACTTTGTAATTACTTGGCGAGTTCGTAAACTGGCCGATCCACATTCCCTGTTCCCAGGAAAATACCTTTATTAAGGCACAGTGTCCCGCAAGATTGACACGATAGGAGCGGACGCACACTACTTCCACTTGGCGACGACATATTTGCATTCCGCTTGGCTAATAACACTCGAGTTAGAGTTTGAGTTTCTGTTTGTATTCATACATTTCACATTTATTTGGACACTTTGGGCTTTGTCTAAGCCGAGGCGGCGATGTTTGCACAGTTGGGCCTCTTCTTTAAAGACGGGGGAAATACACAGGGCGCAGGAACACTGTACAGTGAACTCCGCTGGCTGCTGGCTGCTGGCTGATGGCTGGCAGCTTGTGTTGCCAGCTTAAATATCAACATGTCATTAATTTTTTTGGCAGCTGCACCCCGAACCCTGTCGGAACTCTGGCCTATCTGGGGTAGCCGCGTTCTTCATTATGTATCTGGATCTGTATCTGTATCTCCGATGTTTGCACATTCCGCTGTTTGCTTAACATCACACAGCTTTTATGAGCTCTTGAGCACTTGATGCCATTTTGATTATTGCCCTGGGTTCACCGCATAGATACACCACGCACACACTCACTCCGCGCACACCCACAGTCTTGGAGAATAATTTATGCGTTTTAATCGGATCACAAAATGGTTTAATTTAATTGAAATTTATTTATGCATGTGTATTTTATTTTGGGTAATTTATTCCACTTTTCGCCACAAAAATATTATTCTAAGATTACGTAGCACCAAGCTACAAGTAATAATTAATTAAAGCAATGAATATGAAACTTGTAGCTCACTAAACCAGTTTCATTATCTAATTAACTCTTTAATGCTTAAAGCTTACTTAGAGCTAAGTTAATTAACTATAAAATCTCAGAGAAGATACAAAATTAAATATAAACTTTATTTGGTTTCAGTAAACTCCTTGTAACTTGCCTTGCTTATTTGAAAAGACTTTTGCTTTGCCTACTCGTTCCGAAGACTTGAATTAAAATTCCTTTCAAAATAAATGCACACTTAGACTTTGTATTAAGTAGCAGGATAAAATTGAAGCCTTTTCAAAAACTTCATTTGAATGAACCAAATTCCAAAAAATTCACTTATATTGCCGAACTTCACGGACACTTTCACTTTGATTCAGCAAATTCCTCACTTTGCTAAACTTTGGCCTTTATTTAAACTCTTCGGCTAGCATTTATCTTATCACTTAGTGGTTTCAGTTTTCACTGCAAACTTCCTTTCGCGAACTGGATTGCAAATTGGATTTTCCGCGCTTTCCAACCGTTGCGGCACCTCGAGTTCTGGCAACTGATTTCAAAATCCAACGCGCCGAAGTCAAATCATCGCGCCAACCGTTCGAACATGTTGCAACCAGCCTCGAACATGTTGCCAGCGGATTCATTCATAAAAGCGCTTCTCGGCCTCAGTACTTCGGCCACCCGACGGAGCGACCCTCGCTGGTGCGACTCACAACTTGTTGGCGTCCCCGTCAAGGGCAATGCTCTGCAGACATAACTCATACGCAATGTGAGCCCTAGTCGCACAGTGGCAACTGCGGCCGAGCAGGCAGAGGGTAATGCTACTACTAAACAGATGAACAGCCTTCAGGAAAAGTATCATTTTGAATGCAATTAGCTCTTAAATTAGTTCTCAACTCTTAAGCTATTCATCAAAGTGTATAGTCTACAAATAAGTATTAAATAAAAATATATATATCCAAGAACTGCTCCACAGAAGCTGATAAGCAAATAAATGTTTATTTTACAAATAAACTCACAAACTCCTTAACCGAAAGTATTGCTTTATTATCCCTATCATAATATATTTTTGATCAAATAGGTCAAGATATGTAACACCACCAGGAACAAAAGTCTTTTTGATTTTTGATTTAAAGCCAACCAATTTGGTATCTCCAGATATTATAGTCCCTGAAATCGAAAGCCTCATATGGGCTGAACAGACGGATATCTCCTGGTGATGCTGATCAAGAACATATATGCTTTACACTACCCAGTTTGATAACTATAACTTTTAGCACTGTTTTCAACGCTTACCTAAATATTATATAGAAGTTCTTTAATAGAACTAATTTGAATTTAAGCACAAATCGCGTAAGTCCGTAATATTCCCCGCTGGATTGGTAGTATCTTCCACTGTGCAAGGACTTCATCCTTCATGACCATAAAGTTAAGCCCGCCTCCGGTCGTATTTTTTGCTGTGCTAACAAGTTGCTCCTGCAATAGTTGCGACTTTCGTGTCTAGATTTAGTAAGAAATGTTTATCTTTCTTTAATGGAGCGCACTGCCAAAAGGGGCCATCGTATTTGGCCAACATATTTATTTAGCCTAATTAGCTAATTCGCACACATGCACAATTGGGTAAGTAAAGCGCGGCAGGATATACCCTTTTTGGGGAATAACAAAGCATTAAGGCGAGCTCACGGCACATTCCACATTTAATTGAGTTTCCCCAAAATAAACAAGAACATTTCCCAGCAATTCCTTGCTTTTACAGAAAAGAGAAAAGCTCGAGATGAATGCGGCCAGCTGTGGTTTTCCACACACTGAGTGCTCCGGTTACCTGTCATTAGGCCGAAATTTAGCGCATTTTTGAGCCAGACAGAGGGCAGAGTAGAAAACTACAGAGTCGCCGCTGCGAGTGGCTGGGAACCGTGCCAGGATGGGTAAATAACGCTGGCAGGACACAAAGGAACCGCCATGACAAATGACGCACTGAGTGGCAGCCCAGTCACGTGTGAGGAACCGACACTGAGTCAACAACAATGTCAGCTAATGCGGGGAGTACTCGCATCGCCTCCCAAGACAAGGCAAAAAAAAATAAGGAACGCCAGGAAACCATCCCAGAAACCCATCTCTGGGAGGCATTGTTTCCCAGACACTTATGTGAGCACCGGATATCGATGGCAGGACCAGGACTCACCGTGAGGCGGCTCTTCAGGTTCATTCCGTGATCTCATCAAACCCACAGCGACAACTGATGACTAAATAATTTTCTCCCCCCGCCTTGCCATATTGTTTGCTTATCAATAAAAATGAGAATGATTTATGCAAAATGAGCCCTTGAATATTTGCTGTTCGTTAACTAAATTTGCGCAATGCGTTATACAATCAAAATAAATTTTAATACATTATGAGCTCGAGCACAAGGGGATTGCCGCATTCGCGTTTGCACAAGATTCCCTCCTTGGGACTGGCAGATTAATCCCCGCATAATAGTATTACCAAATTGGCACGAAAAACAATTTTGAATTACTCACATTGCTTGCTCTGGGTTGCGCATTTTGGCGCCCATTTTCCAGGGATTTTCCGTTGAGTAAAATGAAAACTTTGGTGGCTGGAAAATAATGGAATTAATGCCGATATTAACTATCATGCACGCGTGCCCAAACCAACTCGTGTGTGTGGCTTTTTCAGCTACGAGCAGGAATTCCGGCAATACTCCGGAATCTCTCTTCCTGTAAGCCTCGCAAAGTGCATAATTTGCCGGAGAAAATTATGGCATCGAGTTTGGGAATCCCGCTTCCTGTTTCGCCGGTGATTTATTTCACTTTTGCGCCAAGTTGTCATGGCATTTGCCTCGGATGCCTTATTCCGGGCTCTCCACTCCAAGGAGCATGCATGGCATGCCCCGGAATCGTTTCGGTCCCCCGGCGGTTATGTTATCCGGACGCGGCGGCTGGCAAAAGTTTGTCACTGTTGCCAGCATCTTCGGCTGGAGTCCTATGTAAAGCATGTCGGTCCCAACTCGACACAGTAAAGGACATCGGCTTAAAAAGTGAAATCGCGTGGCTTCTTGGCAAGTCGTCGGAGGAGGAGGTGGAGCAGGTGAGGATGGCTTCCGCAGGAGTCTCGCTTCGCAGCCATCATTAGCTTCGGATGCTCCGCTGATTACGAGGCGGCTAGAAAAATAAACAAGCACTCCCCCATGCCGCTCCCAATCCCAGTCCCAATCCCTGCTGCAGATGCCAGTGCCAATATTGGGCCTGGTCCACGTCGTACACGTGCCAACGACTAATGTGCTACTGGAGTGTGCCGCATAAATAATAGAGTTTATGAGCGGCGGCTCGAGTGGCACCCCGAGACCCAGTCACAGATTAGAGCGAGGAGGGCTTCGTCGATATCCGACGGTGGAGCCCGATGACCCAAATCAAAATTTTGCATTGCAGAAATTAAGTTTGCCCTCATGGCAATCCAATAAAGAAAGCAGCTCGTGAGCGACATGTACGTATAATGCAAATCGTATTAGAGAAGTTACGACATTTTCCAAGGGGAACCGAAGCGAGCCGGAAAAGTTCTGCTTCGGGAAAATGTCGAACAAATTGATTTTCAGCTAGCTTTTCGGGCTGTGGCTGCGACTGCGGCCGGATCCGCTTGAAGCTGTCGCCCGAGACCCGGAAAAGTGTCTCGCATTGGGGCAGCCATGACTTTCCCTTCGCTTTCCCACTTTTCCGGCCAGCATCGACGGCGCTCGGCGATGTTCATTTCGGAAAGTATTCGGGCCCATTTTATATGTGGCCCCGACGTGGGCTTAGGCCGGCTTTCCTTTGCCTTTCCTTTTGCTTCAGAGCTTTCCCAGCCCGCTTTCCCAGCCCCGCTTTCCCTCGCTGAGGGCTTCAAACTACTTTATTTGGACATCTGGCTGTTTGAAGTGCCTTTGCTGGCGGATCGGCCCGGCGTGGCTTTAAAGCAAAGCTGTAAACATTTTTGAGGCCACATGCCAAAACGGAAGCATAAATTCCCCATCTGAGGAATTTTTTGCATTGCTCGGATATGAGATGTAAATATGTAATGATACTTAATATCTTGTAATATGAAAGTTTATTCCCTGGGTGATACAAGGGGGTCTTGACCTGCCGATGGTTATGTGGAAAGCATTCTAAGGCCTCGGAACTCACCTGCTCCGTTTGACATCTCTCGGAGTTTAATACGTTATCCTGGAAACTATTCTCTAAATATTGAGAGCCAGTTTATTAAATACTTATTTAAGTATGTCACTTCAAGGACCAGGAGTTCAAATAAATAGTTACAAGAATTCCAGCAACAGCAGCATACTGAGCTCTCTAGGGAAACGGCCAACTTGTTATCCTATGTCATTGTGCGCACTTCTACAACAATCCAATTATTCCGATGTCCATCAAACTTCGGAACTCCTGCAGGCATTGTTTGGATTATTAAAGGATGGCTTACAGCAAGAAGGAAGGGAAACCCAAGGCAACCCAAGATTCACTTATTCAAGACACAGTTTTCCCCAATTAACTAATGGCATGTGAGAAGCCAAATAGAGAGGTTTAGTCTTCATATTTTCACAGAAAACTGACCGATTCTTGGCCTGGCTAGTTCCAAACTAATTTATAAAACAACATACAAAATGTGGGTTATCAGGCACACACACGGTGTGTATCTGGTGTGCGAGAAATATGACATTCAGAAATTTACGAGCGTAAGCTATCCGCATGTTTAAAACCCCAGCTTAATGACGTGTATATACGTTTGTTGTGACTGTTGTGAGTGTGTCCCTGGGCCCCAAGAATTACTTGTGAAGCGCTAATTAAACATTTTTACGAGCCTCGAATAAAAGAGCCGTAAACGCATGCAAATGCGACTGTATTTGCGTTTTGGGCGCCAGACTGGCAGTGCGTGCCCGGATTCCAAGTGACTAATTGTGGCCAGATACGGATATTCTGGCCCGGAGACCTGGATGCTGATGCAGGGGAGGCCACTGAACCTGGCTGTCATTCAACCCAGGCTGGTCTAGGACCACGTTCCGGCAATTGACAATCTTGCAGCCATAATTTCTGTCTGGATCCAGCTGAACCTTTTCCACTTACGAGCAAACAGAAAGGGTTGACCCCTGGGCACTTCACAGCGGCCAAGTATATGACACACTTACTCTGCACATTAATTTATAACAAATTGTGTCTGCAGGGCTTTACGGGCAGTATGTGAGATCAAAATAGGCCACTCAATTGGCTTGGAATTAATTTTAAAAGCCCAAGTCAGCTGAAAATTTGAAGTATTTGCAACATTTAAGACTGCGCTGCCCTCAGCACTTTGTTTATTTTTCCCGAGTGTCAGAGAGCAGCGAACTGAACAATAAACGGTTGGGATTTACTTTACTTCAGTTTCAGCGACAGCAACTGCCACAGCGGCATTGTCTGCAACAGCAGGCCTTTATTGATATTGTTGGAAAAATTCAATTTCCAGCCGAGAACTGATAAAACCCTGTCACTGGCGTAGTACTCTCGGAATTGTTCAAATACTCAGGGGACTCTATGAAACGCGAAGAAATAATATATACACTGTGGACGACTTCGCCAGGAAATACTGCCATTCAGAAGTCAAAGGCAGTCGTTCCCCTTCGCACCCTGGAAATTCATCAAACACAAGGCTCCAGTTGTTTAGGCGCTATGAGTGTTTTTATTGATTTAATCAAATAAACAGCAGCCAGGAGCACATAGCTGCGAGCAGTTGGGGTAAATGAGCAGCCAAGGAATTGATCCGTGCTGCTCCTGACAGGCAGGCAGCGGGAGCTCTCCCGCCAGGATGGGAAGTGAGCCTGCCAATGGCCCCCGTCGCCGACCGATGCTGGCTCCCGAGCTCCCCAGGTAACACGGCCAAACAGGTGTGGCTTTGGCCTAGTAGGGGGGCTTGGATTGGGGCTCTCACCTCCCCAGAAGCATATCCTGCGACGAGGCGACGACTGGCGTGTCAAAAGCCATGCAAACAAGGAGCGGGACAAGCTGCAAATTGCTCGGCACAGGGGAAACGCACAGGACGACAGTAGGAAGTTTCCGTTTTGAGGGTCGTAAAAGGAATTGGGCTTTAAATACGAGCGGCCATTAGGCATTCGGTATAATTAAATTTGAATTTCATCCCTTCTTCCGCCTCTCCTGTGAGTCGGCTGCAATAACAATTAGCGGGGACTTTTGGGAGCCCAAATATCACACTGCGAGCCGATTAATTAGCCCGTCCGGATGAGGCCTTATGCCCAATAATATATAACAATTATTAAACGCCACGAGTGACGGATGCCTCCAATTAGGCCGAATTAATAAACGTCGCCGCCCGGCCATGTGTACTAATTAAAGCCAAAGTCTTTGTCCTGTGGTGTCCTTCCACATGCATAATTGAATGCGTGCCGGAGTCACACAAATCCGTGCCTTCCCTCGGCCACACATACGATTAGCTGATACTCTCGAACACGAACGGCATAAATGAGCCGGCTAATGGCCAGGACAATAATAGCCAGGCTCCCGGCCAGGACACTCCCACGCAGTCCACTGAAAAGCGGAATGAATACGGAATTATTCGCTGCCAAGAAACTGTCTTCGACTTGGTCTTGGCCTCTGGCTCTCGAGTCCTTGAGCTCGGGGCTCCGTATGCATCACGTGCTGCCCAATGTGGCGGAAACTAACGCCAAAAGCCGGGCATTGGCTGCTCCTGCTCCTGCTCCTGCTTTTGCTCCTGCTCCTGCTTTTGCTCCTGCGATAATGTCAAAGGGAATTGGACCCAAAATGAACCGCAACCAAATGACTGCGGCTCAAACCACCAGCTGGCCAGTCAAAAGTTTCCAAGGAAGAAGCTCTCGAGAGACAGGCCCGCGAAGTGCGAATAAAATTTTACCATCGACTGTAGGCCTAATACCAAGTAGTAAATGCAGATGCTGACACTACTTCGAGAAAAAGCAGAAATCTTTAGCCACATTTGGCACATTCCTAAAAGACTCTGGAACTTAAGAAAAATATAAGAAATCATGTTGATCAAGCAAGCATTTTATTAAGATAAGTTAGCTACTAAATACTCAGATCAGAAACTGAGAAATGCGCTTGTAAAAAATATATATAAATAATATAATATAAATAGTATATATATATATATATTCTATATTTAAACGCACATTTTCTCTGTGTATTCCGATGCTCTTCGGATAAGCCCAAGACCCATGAACGCTTTACAAGTTTAATAAGAGACAAAGCGCCACGTCAGCTGGATCCGTTCCAATGGCAGAGCGGAGGAGAGGAGGAGCCTCGTCTAAGGCGCTTAAAAATGTGACTCCTCGGCGAAATAGCATCAACGGTCAATTCGAACAATAACAAAGGAAATCGGCAGAGCATCGGCTTTTTTGTCTGGGCTTTTGAGCGGGGCTAAGCCTGTCATCGGCTCCCAAACCCCGGAATTAGTACCGGGGTCCTGGCAGGTGCTTTGGGTCCAAAAGTGATACACAAATATTTGTGTACACACGCCTAAGCCGATTGTTGTTTTTAAAGAACTCGAAGGACAAGCCTTTGGAAAGTGTGTGTGTCCCCTGTGATTGACACACTGATGGGAAAGTTCCCCCCGGCAAATACCCTTGGCCACCAGCAAGGTGAAAGCTAAGCTGTTACACGTTTCCATCATGACGACACTTTAGAGGCAGTATCAAGAATCAGCAGGTAATGCAATTTACAAACACTTAACTTGGCCCACGCCGAATGTCCATTCGAAATCAAAGCGTGAAAATTAATGGCGGTCGAGCGTGGGCGCCCAATCAAAATCAATACACTTGGCAAATTGCTGATACATCAAGTATCCGCCGTGTGGCCGCCTCGGCCATTACCCACGCCCGCCCCACTTCAGGCTGAATTGCCGAACTTCCCACTAGCTGCGTTCCTCAGTGAACAGCTTAATCAACAGGCATAGATCTGGCCCCATCGGAGGTGTGCGTTCGGGCCAAATTAGGGTAAACGTGGTAAGCAAACACTGCAGACTCATCCTGCTCGGTGGAGGAACAACCAGGAACTCGGTCCTGGTTGGGCGTTCGGTGAGGCCAATGTCCGGAAGGCAGACACGCGCTGTCGATTCGGTTTTTATGCCAGCTATGGCGGCATCATTAAAATTATAAATCACCCGGGCAGACCGAGTGGCCGATTGAACGAGGGCGGACAGCCAAAGCACCTGCAAAGGTGTTAAATCAAAACACGGAAGGCGAAGCGTATACTTAAAATAATAAAGCGTTCCCGACCAGCAAAGGTTGCCCATTCGGAGCGCCCATTTGCGCCTAAATGGAGGTCCCGAATGAACCGTGAGCTCAACCTAAGCCAAGGATATTTGTACAGGAGCTCTGCCTACTCCTATAACGATCTACATAGTTCCTGGGACTGAGCCCTTGTAGGCGCGTGCATAAGTGTCTGTCCGTCTATTGATTTTTGGCTCCTTAAATGCAATGCAAACAGGCCAGAAACAAGGACGTTCCAGCGACTGGCAGACGCAGACAGAACCAAGGACGGCCGTTGTCCGGCCATTCGTAAACAGGACGATGGAATCTCGCAGCACACAGGCACACACTTTCCGCACACAATGAGAGTCGAAGGTGAAACCCAAACAAGTGCGTGCTCGGCTATGAATATGCCAAATGTGAGCAGGGATTTATTTTTGCACCTCTGCCAGTCTCCAGTTGTGGAACTCCCCGGGCGGTTCAAGGAACCCAAGTTCAAGAGCGATTCAAGCGCAGGGGCATTTAAGTGTCACAAAGTCTGGGCAGGCCACTTTTCCTTTAGATTGGAGTAAACAAGTAATTAGGGAAGGCGCCAAGATAAGTGAAAATGTCTAATCACCGCTGCTGAAATTGCTTAAGAGCTAATGGAGTTGATCAATCTCGGCAGTGTCTGGCTCGGCGATTGATTCCCCCTGCCCCAGATGCAAGCACTTGAATATTCAATCGCCCTCGCTTCGGTGGACCACGCAGTGCCCCAATTAATGGGCCCAGGACCCAGGTATTCGAGTTGGCTGGGATTTTTTGAGTTGCTTGGAAAGAGCTCGCGGCCAATTTGCCCGACACAATAAATAAAGGCAGCCAGCAACGGGTTAAGAAACTCATTCGTGAATCAAAACAAGAACATTTATTCCCCGCAGCAGCAGCGACTTGCTGACTGGCAGCAGGTGAGTCCTGCCGTCGAGGAAACCTGACAGCGAGTGGAAAGCTGGCAAAGCTGGCAACAGGCAACAGGCTTATTTATATTCCCCTCTCCCCCTTAGTTGTTTTTCCTTCCCCCAGCACCACTCTCCCCCCACTCTTCCCAGCCTCGAATCCGCTTCTGATGAACTCCGCAAAGGGTTGTCCTGCACTCCCATTAAGCTCAGCTGTGGAGCGCACCCGGCAAAGGAGGAGCTCTTTATCAGAGTCTCATGTGAAGGCTGCGCATTTTTCACTCGTGGGGCCCGACGGTACAAGAGTCTCATAAAAATACTGGTTAACATATTTCATTCAAAGCTGGAGCTCTCAGAGAAGCGTTTAGATAGGACACTGGAGTGGGTGCTTTTAATTGAAAGAGGATGTCTTAATTACTTCTGATTTTCCTTAATCCTTTCAAAGGAATTTCGCTAGCATGTTGTACTTAAGGGAGAAAGTAAAAAGTCTACAGACTAAAAAGGAATAATATAATAATAATAATAATATATATAATAATAATATAAAATAATAATAATATATAAAATAATATATAATATTTTTTGTTGCTATTTATCCCTCAAAGCTTTCCACCAGTATAAATATTACATACGCCATCCTATTATAAACACAATCTCATTTAAAGCCCTGCTCTTTATAGTTACTTACACAACATATATCGATTTTAGTTGTAATAATATTTGCTTCATTATACTCCCCAGAATCGCCTCAACTCCCGGCCAACGTCGGCTTCCTGGAACTCACATCTGTACTATATAATATGCACAGAATAAAGGCAAAGAATGCGGTGCGCAGGGCACACATGTTGCGGCCCTTGGCCCAAATCGCTGAGCACCGCAAATTGTGATTAGCAGAGCCAATTAGACAGGAGCATAAATAAGGCAAAAGGACCGAGAGCTGGCTCCCAGGACAACAGGGAATGGCCAGAGCAAATAACGATAACAATAAGAGGAGCAACAGCACGATAATACATTTAATGCAGCGATTTAATTAATGGAATGTGCGCAGGCCGGCGGCGGCCCTCCGGTCGGCTACGTGATTTATGGCCGGCGCTTAATTATTAAGAAGTTATGCAGAGTTTAAACATTTATTGCAAACAAAACGGCGACAACGCCTCGCATACCAAGCAGCAGAGGGGACCAGTGGGGACCAGTGGATACCCCGAAGGACTAAAGGAGCAGAGACCCCGCTCCCCTGTCATCGGTTCACCCATTGGGTATCGCCTATTGGGGTTTTATGGCTTCGGCGAGTACCTCGGCATTTTGGCCAGTTCCTGGCACTCCTTGGCCCAGAAGTCGGGCGTTTTATGAACCTGACGGCCAGAGCCATAAATATTTTATGCGTTATAAAAACTGCTACTGCGGCCGAGTCGTTCCGTGGGCTTTAAGCTACTTTCGGTAATTAGTGGCATTTAGTTAAAAAAGGCAATAAATACCTTGCTGCGAGCCGGATGACCGTGATTTATGTCTGAGTCCCTCCATGTCACAGCCAATGCTAATTAGTAATAAAAGCCACCGCAACCGCAGCCGCCGCCCCCAAAAAATAGTTACGGAATTGCAATAAATTAAGCCACCGCCGCCGGATTGTCCTAATTCAGGCAAACGACTTCGATAAAGGCACCTAAAGTTGATCGCAATTACGGGGATCAGAGTGGGCCAAGTGGCTCCAAGTGGCTCCAAATTGCAGTTAAAAGAAAAGCAGCCAAGCGGCGAGTAGCGATTATGGCCGCCGAGATGCGGAAATATGAAGCTAAGACCTGGCCATTAAGCTCCTCAGCAGCGGAAATTATTATTATTAAGGACCACGAAAAAGAAGCCCCACAGCAGCCGGTTGGCGGCCTAATCCATGACTACTAGCTCTAATTAATTTACATTATTATCATAACAAACTGCTCGAGCAGCACGAGCCCCGCCCACCCAATATATGGCAGAGTCTGAGTGTTTGGCTTCCTCGGAGCGTCTTCATCAACGGCGGCGATTCAATTAAGTCCAATGAAATGTACATAAAAATTTCCATTGTTTGCGGAGCCTTGTCAGGGTCAGCGTCTCAAGGGCTCTCCGTCGGCTGGAATGTGTGGCTGGTAATTATTTTGCCCACCCGGCTTAGGTCTAATCCACAAATAAATACTATTTTTAGTTGGCAGCCATGATTTATGCAACACCTCTTTAATGCGAACGGGGAAGTACCCACATTACATGAGTGCCGGGTACCCACGTGAGTGTGCAGCCCCAAAAGTTTTCCCCCAAGTGAGGCCCGAGCTCAAAAAACCATTATCCGAATAGTTACCCTTTTGGGCTCATTAACACATCATCATCGGGCTCCGCTCCCATGTCCTGGCACAGACTAAGGCAAATGCGGCAGTCTCAGCACATCCTTAAAGCCATTTTCCCTATATACTTATTTTGCCTAGATGACTTAATCGTGTTGCTTAGAAACTAACGAAAGTTTCGGGAAAATATTTCGCCTAATGACTTTTCCTGTCTACTAATCGATAAAACTATATGAGAAAACTGCAGAAAATGGGCAGAGTTCAGCTCAAGTTAGATAAGATTTTAAATGAATATATAATAAATACATGTAATGACAGCATTACTAAATAATATATTTATTATCACTTTTAATAGGGTTATAATAGAAGATAAACAGACTTATAGTTAAATGTTAGTTATGTAGCTAGGTAAACGTAAGTTGAGCATCTATAACTTGAGTTTTGCTTCAGGGTTGGTTAGTTGGCTGTGATATTTCCCTTAGCCCAATTAAATAAATAAAGTTATAGGGTCCAATGCAATTGACAATTTTATTCAATAAAACCTGATATACTTTATTTTATACGAAGCTTGTAGTTGGCTTTGCTTGAGCGACCTTTGGTTTGCCAGAAAAAGATTCTTGCCGGCTCGAGGTCATGACAACTTGAATAAAATAGATAAAATACAACAACAATATACAATATATTCAATACATTTTCCTTTTCACTATATTCAGTTCACCAAATAAAAGACATACAACTCCAGTGATGTTATTAGATACGTGAATAAATACAAATATTCTTGCAGTAAATATTAGATAGTCAGCTTGTCTTAAATTTTGGAGTATAGTGTTTACTTAGAGCTCCGGATCGTGTGATCAATAAATTCAACTTTTGTGTTTGCTTGCCGCCGGAGATATTCATGTGTGGAACAGCTTGTGGCGCCACAAGCCTAAGAGCCCTCCAAGTGCATTGTGTCTTCAGAAAGTGGCTTGCCACACATGTTCTGACCATGAAAGCTCTCCGGCTCTGGCGGAAAAATAAATGTATCATCAAAATTCCTGAAATCATGTCATAGTCCTGTTCCCTGCAGATGGAGCAGATGCGTCTGCCGAAATAAATGGCTCAGAATGTTTGCGAATTCCGGTTTTTTCGGGAGGAGTGGTGTCGCACTCGTACTGGCAAATAAATAACATGCTAATGCCTCATGTGGGCCCCAGTTCCTGACCAAGTCTCCAAGGGATTGGAGCCCGCATTTACATCCAGGGAGTTTTCTAATTCCGGGACTCCCCAACTCCTTCTCGACTCTGCCACGCGAACTTTCCAAAATTCCAGTCGTTATAAATAAGCTCGACAATTTGTTATTGCTCCGTTGTTTCGTCCTTGCATCTTGTCCTTTTAAAGGCCACACGTGACACTCGATGGGTCGAGTCTGGGCGGAAGTGTTCCCCCGGGAAAAGTCCATTCCGCATTCGATTTCAGGCTTCATTAAAAAGGCGCCTCTGTCCGAAATAGCGATGAGCTAAAGCGGGAGCCGCAGGATAATTATTGCACTTCCAGGAGCAACGTCCTCTGTGAGGCACTTTACTGATTTACTGCACTTGAAACCGCTGAAAACTTTCTCCCTCTGCTCACGAACGTAATGGGAATATTAAACAAACTGAAACAATGTTCATCTCTCCCTCTTTTGCCATTTTGGCCAGAGTCAAGAGTCACTTTAGGGCATCCTTGGGATCGGGACAGCAGGCAGGAGGGTGTCCTAGTCCCGTGGCGGGTCAGCGGGGGACATGCAAATTTGTTTCAGACAACATTTTATTACGTGGTCCCCGTGCTCTTCTGTTGTTATTAACGTCTTGGTCGCGGCAGTAAAATATTTATTATATACTTAGTCAAATTTTTCCAATCGCCGGGTGGCCTGTGCATACATTTCGGCCGAAAAGCGTTTAAGATTCCGTTCAATAGAATTTGCCAAGTCAGTGGGTAGCAATTAATTGCCACCCAGTACCCAGTACTGGAAACTTTCCGCCAAAAGTTTAGCGCCATTTCAAGAGTCATTGCCAGTATTTGTTTGTGAGAACCGCGAACTTTACAGACTGCCTTCCCCGCAAGGTTTTATTTAATTAAAAAGTAAAAGTAAAACGTTGCACATACGCCCTGTTGTCCGCCTGTCTTCAGCTCACCTTAATCACTTGTTGTGGGGCTCGGATCACTGGCACTGGATATTGGTAGAGCGGATCCTGTCGAGTTTGCACCCTCGACTTCGGCGGCTTTTCACTCAGGACCTGGTGCGTGATAATTTTATGCAATTGCGGTCACATTAATGGTTCGCATTCGGTTTGATTTAGGACTCGAGTGCGTGGCATGGAATTTGCAATTACTCCGCCTAATCCCCCGCCCAATTTCCACTTTCACTCCACTTCCATTCCCAGCTCCCTTCTGTACCGCTGACAGCTCAACTTTGAGCCTTTACGGCGGGCACGTGTTGTTGGTGCGTGTGATTTATGCTTTATGGCTCGCTCCCACTCCCGCTCCCGCCCCAGGAGTAGGCAGCACTCCTGCTTCGTGCAGGCGCGAGCCACGAGCCAGGAGCCAGGATGTGCGTGTTGCCAGTTTTTAATTGCTTTCCCGTTGTCGAGCCCACAACTGAATTATTGATGTAGGTCAGAGAGCGCACACGGTACGACTATATCGCCGGAAATAGCCCGACAACTGGGTGTAGATGTACGTGGTAGAGAGACCCTTGTAAACCAAAGTGCATGTGCTGCAGACTTCGATGTGTCAGTCACTTAGGGGTACCCGGAGGTAACCACTTTTGCCATACTTCAGCCACAGTTCGAGCTGAATCTCAATAAGCTTTATAGTATTTAAACTTTTCATGGAAGCAACGAAGCATGAAAGGCTAGAAATGGGAACAAAAACCAGCAAGGATAATTAATAAATAAATAAAAAAACCTAGAGTAATAGAAGAACAATACTATGAAGAATAAATCAATAAATGCAAACGGTTGCAGTAGTTGTAATATATCGCTTTCCATTTAATTTCCGTTTTGTTCATATTTTCAGGGATCTCATTTCATAATTATATTGACATAATTTAGTAACAGTTTAATAACTGAACATCCATATATGCCTCTATCCTTTATTAAATACCCATTTCATGGTAATTGCATTTCTGGCTACTGTTTTCCAGTGAAGCGTCCAGGAAGAGCTTGATTTGGAAATAATTTACTCACAGTTCAATGCCTATTATTGGTGTATAGTAATTTTTTTGGAATTACATTTAATTTTAATTGGCTTTTCCGCCCTCTGGACAGTTATTGAATGTGCACAATGATTGAAAAGCCATTTTCAATTGCCTAATCATAAATAAGTGGTTGGAGGTGGCGGTGGCAGTTTCAAAGGAAAGGCTTATGGAGCGCAGACTGCCAATGGGGACTTAATGCCATTAACTTGGGGCCAGAATCTGTCATTAAGGCATTAGTAACTTTTTGAAAGCGGCTTATCGAGCAAATTGACAACAATGACAGAGTACAGACCTCGGGCTACTTACAACAATATCCTGGCAAAGCGGCTCAGGACCCCACATTCCGTTCTAGGCAACCGGAGGAGGTGGATGGATGGGTCCGAGGGTCAGAGCAACAGCGCACATTTGGCGAGAAATTATGGCCCTGCCTTATTATAAAAGAACGTGTAATTTTGCGCCGATAATCAATGAATCAGCTGCATATGAGTGCCGCCGCGGCAAGGACTAACTTTTTCATTTGAGAGTAATGAAAGACGTTCTGCGTTCTGCTGCGAAAGTACAAAGTGAGGGCTCCGCGCGTAACAAATAACGAATGAGGGGAGTGCCCCGCCCCAGGACTCTTCTGCACCACACATTCAATTTGAGGAGCAGCAAAAATGTGATAAGATTTATGGAGCATCTTCAAAGGGAGCCTCCGGGAGGAGGGCAGCAGGCAGGACCCTGCTGTCTCCAAAGCGTGAATCTCATAAAACAGACAGTGACAGCAACATCGCAATGAGTGCGACAGCGTCAACGCCGTTTTACATTACCAGCCACAAGGCACTACACACACACACACGCGGGAACACTGGCGAAAACGTGATCTCCGACGTAAGATAAATCCGCAATTACATCTTTAACGGACTCGGAAAACTCAATGTAATCCCTGAGAATTCATTCCAAAACGTTTTCATGCCCCAATTAGAGAATGTTACATTTCTTACATTGCTAAATGCACTCGTCCTTAAAGCGGCTTTCTGTTTCAGTTAAAAAATACTTTAAATTATTTAAATGCTGCTATGAATATATTACAAAGCGACTTAGTGCCAAAAAGACTGGAAGCAGGCAGCTTCAAATTGGAAGAACCCTTTGGGAATTATATTACAGCACAAGCGGTAAGTGTAGAGGGCCCTCGTGTGCTTTGGACCTTGTTACATTCTAAAGTCTGACCTTTCATGTTTCAAAATCGGTCGGCCATATTAATGCCAAAACTCAGCATAATTTAAATATTTTATCTGAATTTTTTAAAAATTTTATATGAATTTTTTAAATATCTTAAAGTCATGCAACAATTATGATATTAACACAAGTTTCCAAAATCGAATTAACTTTTGAACTCGAGCAAATGCGAACGGTTCTTAATGCAATTAAATATTTGCCAAGATTGGTTCTAGATTTATAAATCGTATTAAGTCGATTTTAGGTATTTTTACAATGTTTCTTAATGCAAAATTTACTAAAAGATGCGTGGAACAAATCCCACACAATATTGTAGACTTAGTTTAACATCCTTAAACCATTAATTTATAGTTTATAATTCATTTAATGATATATGGTTCAAAATAGCCAAATAAAGAAATTATTTATTAAAATAGATAAAATATGAATACTTTACATATATATTCCATTAAAAAAAAAATTTGCTGATTCGGATTCTTAAGTTGTTAGAGAAAATTTCAAATATTTCCTTTGACTTTAGATTTAATTTTTAGCAACTACTTCCTTTTTAAAAAGAGCATTATACCATTACCAGTTATATTGTACCAAGTCTATAATCATATAATATATAATATAAGGATATATAAAAAATATATCATAAATATATCATAAATATATCATAAATAATATATAATCAAATGAAACCGCTTGAATTTATAGTAATCACATTCATTAACATCCAAAAACTTAAATGCCAGAGCTAAACTTAATTGCATTTTAACGAATAAAAACCCAAAGAAATTAATTATTAAAATTAGGAAAAATTATGCCAATACTGAAAATAAGCAGACCTCTTTTCCAGTGGTAACCTCAGTGCAAACCCCGCAGTGGAGCAGCGAGGCAGCGGCAGCGGCAGCCTCAAGCTCAGATGTCAGGCATACAAGTGTGTCTTCATGGCAACTCTCCTCTCTGCGCTGTCACAATCAGCGTCACCGCCGTACGGCGAGAATTGCGTATAAAATTGTGGGGATGAGTTTGGGGGAGGGCGGGACGAGGCAGCGCCTGGGTGTCCTTTTCCCCATTTCCGGCTTAGTTGCCCGCTCGCGTGAGCAGGGCTTCCGCACATCCGACAGATACCCGCGCATCCCAGTCCGATTAGGGGCCAGAGCCACTGCGCGGCCAGGAGGCGACTTATTAGGGGCCGCAATGTGTTGACAGGCTCGGGCAATCAAATAACAAAGTTTTACTCCTGCCAAGGACGTTCCGCCCGGGCAAACTTTAGTTTTGATGTACGAGTGCGTATGTTATTGGGACGCAGCATCCGTCACGAGAGCCATCAGCCCCCCCCCCAGACATTAGCGGGGAGCGTTAACTGCAGCACGTAAAGTGCTTAATCGGCTGGCAAGGAGACTATGGGATGGCTCGTGTCCTGGGGCGGATCCTGCGACCTGAGCCGCACACACATAACCGCTTGGCTACGCACGAGTTCATTTGTTGTTCTGTCAAAAAGCTTAATTGATTCCAGCGACACAACAACGACGACACACGCGCCATGCCAACACAATCGCCCAGAACTTTAATGAATTTTAATACAATGTATTAAAGGCGAAAAGTTGCCCCTAATTCCCCATAGATGGGGAAGTAACTGGTGCTGATACAGCTAAAGCTATCTTTAATCCTTTGGGAGTAATTATTCAACATATTCTGATAAGGAATCGCAAGCCTTTAAGTGGTTTTGCAGAATACTGGTGATTAAGTATATAAAACCCACAAGGGAATTATGTCACTACATCATTTGTTGAAATAATTAGTCTTACGATAATGATTATCGACTTTCATTATTATTAAAATTATTATTTTAACTGACTTCATATTTAGCAATGTTATGGGAACTTGACAACCAATTAATTAGCTAACAGAAAATGTAGGTTGCCATCCGAGTCTCAAATAAAATCCTTGATATTTATCTTTGTGCTGAAGTTCTAAGTAAATATGGTCTGTGAAATATTCTAGGTAAAACAAATGGTATTTTATGTAGAATCAGACAACAAACCTTTATAAATTCTGCCACATTGCTGGCTGTCAACATCAGGGAGAGGCCGCCAGCCACAGTACAGGAAAATCCTTTCCGAATGGAAATAAAAAAGTAAAAATGAAATTTGTGAGCATTTTTCCATGACATACTATCCTGCATTCTTGCCACGAGCCAGCGCTTGTGTTTGCAATATTCATGGCGAGACAGGCGGAAGTACAGGCAATCCGCAGGATGCAGCCGGAAATTTCTTAGCAACACCCAAGAATAGTAGCGAAGTGCTCTTTTATTCAAGCTTAAAATGTTGCAAAGAGAGTGGAGTGATTTATAAAATCTGTTACCATGAGCTCTGGGTGTATTTGTTTATTTGATTTTATATTCTGTGTGCCTATATTCTGGCACATAAGATAAATATGGTCAAAAGTTATTATTCAAGTTGGCCACGAGCGAGGCAAAGGCAAAAAAACAGAGATACATATGTAAAGGCACCGCCCAAGTCGAGAGGAGCGGCCACATGCTGTTTACTTTTGAAGACAAAGTGCAAAGTTCTCCGAAATGGCCACGTGTGTGGCTTTTTTTGGGTTGGCCAAAACGCCAAGTTTGTTGGCCGCCGGAGACTTCGATTCTTCGATC
The DNA here is from genome assembly GCA_008042775.1 of Drosophila pectinifera. NCBI lineage: Eukaryota > Metazoa > Arthropoda > Insecta > Diptera > Drosophilidae > Drosophila > Drosophila pectinifera. The sequence continues at coordinate 28,195 of VNKC01000771.1, forward strand.
TGCGCTCCTTTGTGGTGGCGTGCGGGTGACAATGGCTTACTCGTTAAACATTTATTTATGTTTTGGGCGCTGCGAAGCAAGAAATCAACAAGTCCAAATGCCTTCGCCCCCCGGGGCTGTGACCCCCGATGTTTGGGGTCTCAAGTGCCGCAGGGGGGCTGAAATCGAATCGAAACGCTGGATGTTTATGGCCCACTATATCGAATTGCCATTTGACTGCCGCTAAATGCAGTTTAAGCCAAGATAACCGCGGGCTGCCATAAAAGCGGCTCCAGGTAATCTCCCAAGGACTCCCCCGATTCCGCGATGCTCGGGCAGTATTAAATGAAAAACCCCATCAAAGGCATTAATATTAATGGCGCAATTGCGACGTTTTATGTCAATTTATAACAATTTACTAAGACCCCGTGCAACTTGCATTTTAAAACGAGCAACTGTCGTACCCATCTCAGACTTAAAGTTAAGCCGCAATATTTCACCAGAATAAGCACTGTAATGCTCGCTACGAACGAATTGCGTATACGCACCGGGCCACAATAAAACTTGGCTAAACAAAACTCCCAAGCCCAGAAGTAAAACAGCTTAAAGGATACAACACGTGCGGCCGGGCAGGGCCGGGAGGCGAATAAAAAAGTCCTGAGTGCCCACTGGAAGGCAATCATTAATAATAGAAGCGGTCGTCATAATAATAGAAGTGGCTCTAATGAAAAGTCTCATTATAGTTTAATAGCCGTGCCGTGAACCGAACAATAAGTGAAGTTACACGTTGTTAGGCGCTCTTACATATGAATAGCTCCGGTACAAGCAAAATAACAACTAGGCAAATATGGCTTTCTAATGTTTCCATGACAGCGAACACTAAGCTTGTTTTCCTGCCAGGAGTGACCGAAGCATTGAATGCCCATCGGAAAATTCTGTTCTGGAATATATCAAGTTTAGGTAGATTGTTCTTGAACATTATTGCCTTGAAAACCATTGCAAAGGACACTTTACTGACACCTTCCGCCAAGTCTCCCTAAGCTTTGCCTCTTTGGAAAATAACTTTTTATTGCCGAATTCCAGAAATCCTTGGTAACTAAGATATAAATTGAATTGCTTCTTGGAAAACCGATTTGACGTCAAATTGCAGCGACGAACTGAAACATCTATTACGGAGATTTGTAGACTTTGTTTGCTTTTCTGAGAAACTAAAGCAACTGCAGAATATATATCTAAAATGAGTTGCCATCAAAAGTGTCTAGGACTGACATCCAGACTTTAAACTATGAAAACTTTAAGCCCACCCACAAATCATAACCCACATAACCAGCAAGAGCTTAAGCTCTGACTTCCCCTTGGCGTAAAGTCCGCGTGAGTCCACTTAGGAAACAAGTTGGAAACTGACAGCGCTCTCTAATTGCATAGTTACCAAGTTGGAAATAATTTAATACAAGTTACCCTAAAAATATATAAAAGGTATTTACCTTCATTTCGACATCTCTGTTTCCAAAATAGACAAGAGAGAGAGGGTCAGTTCCATCAAAAATAACTGTCTTAAAATATGTGAAGTGCCGGCCGTAATCGTGTTTAGGCCCACTAAGTTTAATAATACAACCCATCCCATTGTCCTGACCAAACATGGGCTTGTCTTCGAGGCCAAAATCAAATTTGAGAGGAACGCACTCTAACTGAAACAAGAGGTTAACCTTTGAGTCCTTTCTTTGTTTAACTTTTGGCCAGAACTAAGCAACTGCGTCCAACTCGAACATGTTGCAGTCGATTTCAGGTTGGAGAGCTAACCCAGCTCGGCTATATATTATAGTTGCAGCCTCTGAAAATCATTAACCTAATTTGATGTATTCTGAGATGGCTTGTTGTCAAATTTAGTTGGTCAACAGGTTGCATCCATAGTACTGGCTAAGAACATAAAGCATTCAAAGGCAAACTTTAAATTATTCTACACATATCAATGTCAATAAGCTCTTTATTAAACTTTAAATAATTGTACACATATCAGTGTCAATATGTGTACAATTACTTAAAGTTAAATGAAATGATTGTGCAAATATGTACTTGTGGGCTGGATAAATATTTAATTCCAACCCTCTCACCAAATGGGATTAAAACTGCATTTAAAAATAATTTTCTCTGTATTTAAATACGATTTAAACTCGATTGCAAGGACAATGTTTATATTGACGGCGCGGGGCGGACTAAAATAATATTGGGCAGCCTCGGTGGGCCACCAGAAGGTTCTCGGCTCCGCGGCCAGTGCCTCTGTGCGTTCCGTGGGTTGACGGTGTCCCTAAGCATATGTACATGGGTGGTACTTCTAGGAGCTAAGATACTCGTACGCCTAACAATAACGCGGTGAGTGTGAGTGTCGGTAGGTGTGGTAATAAGTATAAGTAAGTAAAATACAATAGATCCCGTCCGATCCGGACAGAGTCCTACGAGTAGAAGGTCAGCACGCTCGTCTGGTTGCCGCGCACGAACAGGAAGGGCGGCATGTCCCGGCTGAGGCTCTCCAGCCAGGCCATGTAGAGCGGCGCGGAGACGATGTTCTTGCGGGGCATCGGCAGGGTCATCACGACCAGGTCGGACTTGGTCGACTGCGCCTGCAGGTACTCCCGCAGGCGCAGGTAGCGATTCGTCTTATCCTGCACCGCCAGCAGGTCATCGTCGGTAATCAGGGCTGTAGCAGAGCATAAATATTATTAATTAATTATAAATCATTGTAAAAGAAACCTTGCGGCATTAAGTATTAAATAATATTGTGTACATGTTTCCAGTAGCATGCCTTCAGGCACTTTAGTACTTAAAACTATTGATTTTAGTAAGAATTTCATTATATTTATCTTGCTGCAAGTAAGTCTCTACTGCCTTAAGATATTTCTGAACTGTGACAGTGACTTCCTTTTTTGCGACATTTTTCCCTTACAGAGACCAATCTAATAAGGAATTTGCCTTCAAGGACTCACCATCATCCTCGTTGAGGGTCGCCCTGCTGGTGTTGCCGTTCTCGTTCTCCTTGTCGCTCACCACGAAGTCCTTGATCAGCTCGTTGAAGAACTGCGTGGACGTTTCCAGAGGCTTCTTCGTTATGTCCGGTATAAGCGTCAGGTCGGAGTAATCTATCCGGAATTTCGACAGCAAACTGGCCATGGAGCGCTGCTCGAACTCCAGCTCCGCCTTCTTGTTGGCCAGAGCATAGACCCTGGGGACGGAAAACATTTAACTATAATTTATACACCTCAAAAAAACAATTTATTTCGAGTTATTTCGAAGTGGAGGCAAGCTTTAATTTGAAGTGATAATTGAGAGTCCGTAGTTCATGTAAGTTTAATTAAAAATTAATTCAATTTCAGGGAAATTCAAAAGCAGACACTTATCCACATGAGAGTTCCTCGTGGGAGTAAAATCCGTGCGAAAATTCCCATTTAAAACCATTTAAAAAACATGTGCTATCGAGGTTAAGTATAGCCGACCCACGACGACCAACTGTTGGCCAGAACATAAACCCTGATGCCGGAAAATATTTAACTATAATTTATACCCTATTTTTTTTTTCATTTTAAACTTGATGCGATAATTGCTGATAATTGCATGTCTGTAGTTCATGAAAGTTTCATTTAACAGGAATTCCATTTTAAAGTAATCCAAAAGCAGAAGCTCATCCACAAAGCTGCAGTATGAGAATTCCTCGGGGAAGAAGAATCCGCGCGAAAATTCCTGTATAAAAAAATATGTGCTACCGAGGCTAAGTATATACCGAGCCAAGCCGACGAAGGCACTAATCAGCCGCGAAAAATCTGCACTGCTCTGGAAATTCCCCGGCTGTAAATTACTCACTGTGGCTTTCTCGTTAGTCAGAAGCCCTCCGATAAAGCCGGCAACACAACAATTTCGCAGTAATTCGCAGAGCGAGTGGGCTCACCTCAGTTTGCAGGACTGCCAGGTGCGCCGGGTGCTGATGATGTAGGGCAGCAGGAGGGTGAGTCCGCCGTCGTCGTAGAGCCACCAGACATCGATGACGGCGTGGCTGCGCTTCCGCGTGAACTGGGTGAGGTCCGTGAGGACCTCCTTGGGCAGCTCGGCGCCGCCAGGACCCTTGTAGAGGGAGGCGGGATCGTCGTGCTTCAGCTTGGACTTGCGCAGCGAGTTGGTCTGTGGCATGCAGATTGGATTGCAGCATAATTAACAGCATTCCGAGTAGCCAATATCCAATTATCTTACCACCAGATTGGCCGACTTGGCGTCCAGGGGATCGGGCATGCCGGACACATCCTTCGACTGATTGCCCGCGATGAAGGACAGGTCGCTCGTGCTGGAGGCTGAATTGAGGAAATCAGGGACAATTTAATGCGAGACTTTCAAAGACGAGCGGGGAACAAGGAGACTGTGACACAGCCACAACATTTCATTCAGGCCATGCACAGACAACAAGGATAACACAGAGCTGCAGCCCATCAAGTTTTCAATTTTCTCTCTATATATACATATATTCAAAGCAAACAACCCGAGGACCCCTTGGGCCACGTGTGTCCGTGTCGGGAGCGGGATTCGAGTTAGAACCAATTCCCCGCCCTGGATTCCTGGACACAGTACGGGTACAATTTAAAATTCAAATTTACGAGCATTGCATTAATTTCCAGGCGGCAGGCGGCAGGCGGCAGATTGCCGGAAAAGGTTTCGCTGGCGAAAAACAGATACTGCCGGGCCGGAAACCTGGGGAGCTGGGGAGATCCGGGACCTCGACTCGGCCAGGACTTGGGATTAGTTTGGCCCGTTAAGTGTCGTTAATTTGCTGGAAAGTTTATGGCTCTGATTGGCATGCTTTCATGCAGCTGGCATGCGTGGTAGTCTTTGGGTGTGCGGCAGCGGCAGCTGCGTGTGGATCATTCATATTCATATTTACCTACTCAGCCTACAACAACTTCACATTCCATTCAAGTACAAGTACTCTAAGACACGCAAGTATCTGGGCAAAAACACAACTTCACCTGCACCGGCACCTGGCCACGAGCGCATTCTCCGAAGGCCCTGCTTGAAGCGCACTGCCGTTCGCCAAATCCCCGGAAGAAACGAAGGTGAATGGTGGGTTGGTGGGTTGTTGGGTTGGGTTCGGGACAAGTTTCGGGGTTGGGTGGACCTTCTGTTCAGATGAAATTGATTGCCATACTCTCAGCTTCCTTACAGAACTTTTGTTGCAAATACCAAGGGGCTTACGTGGCGTATACGTAATATTTTATCATTTTTACCATGTAATCAAGTGTTCGCTTAAGAAATGTAACTTCTTCTCAAGAATTTCTTCTGTATCCGAGCCTTAATTGTCAAAATTACATTATACTTTATTTAAATTAAAGTAAGAAACTGTTTCTGGCTTATATTTTTGCTTGAGAGTATGCATCCCAATTGCATCTACCAGAGGTCCACCCTGGGGCTCACCCTCATCATAAGACCCGGCATGCTACTTACATTTGACTATCTTCAGGCTGTTCTGCTCGCTGTGGAGCAGCTCGTTGCGGTTGCGGTCCTCTACGGGATTGCAATCGTGGTGCAGGTTGTGCGATTTGATTGTGTGATTAGGCAGGTGCGGATTTAGGGGGATTTCGGGGAGAGAGACACATGCAAGATATAATCAGAATTATAATTAGTTATAGTGGTTAGTCGACGCTCTAGAATCCTGCCGCTTCTCACCTTGCGACACATTCCGACTCAAGGAGTCGATGCTGCCCCCCAGGCCATTCCGGGCACTGCTGTCCGCCGCCTGCAGGTCGCCGGAACTCTCGTTGGGCTGCAGGGTCCGCGGGACATCGGCGACCGTCTTCCAGCCATCCTGGGAGCCCAGCAGCTGGGAGCAGTCCAGACCCTGCGGTGCCCGCAATATGGCCACCGACAGGTACATGTCCAGGGCCTTGTGCATCACGTTGAAGTATTGCTCCAGCTCCTTGTGCTCGCACGTCTGCCAGTCAGTCTTGTAGCCCATCAGGATGATGTTCGGCTTGAGCTTCCCGATCCCGGTGGCCTGCATCAGGGCCCTAGTGCCCGACTCGAAGTCCTCGCCATCCACCAGAGCGTAGAAGCCCTTGACGCGGTGCTTGCGGAACCAGTTGGCCGCCCGCTCCTGCAGGTATGTCCGGTACTTCTGGGAGCTGGAGCCCCGGAGCACGTGGCCACACACCAGCAGCGACAGGTTCTTCGTGAGCATGTAGGCCAGGTCCACGAGCACGGGCCGGGTATTGGGCAGCCCCGACAAAACCAGGATTTGCGGCCGGTAGTTCTTCACATGCTCCTCCACATTGTTCAGCTGCTGCACCGACATCAGGGCGTTCTTGTACGTCTGGGCCTGCGTGGTGGAGCCCCAGTTGACGTCCGGCTTCCGGTAGGCCACGATTAAGTACAGCGCCAGCACCACGGCGAAGGTGATCAGGGCGGTGGCCCACGAGATCAGGAACATGACCGCCACGCAGAGGGCGGAGCCCAGCAGACTCAGCCACATATTGTAATACTGAAACAGGGATTGGGATCAGGCAAGCCATCCTACGGGAGTATCTTCCCGCTCCTAACTCACCTTGAAGGTCGGACGCCAGCCCACGGGCTTGGCCAGGCTGGCATGGAAGGTGCTGAAGTTGATCAACATGTAGGCGGCCAGGAAGAAGTTCGAGATGAGCGGGGCAATCAGGTTGAGTTCTCCGATCAAAATGAAGCTGCAACGAAACATAGGAAATGCATTACAAAAATATAAATAATATATTATATATAAGAAGTATTTAAATAAAATGTAATACTCACGCTGATGCTATGATGAAGGTCAGCACGTAACCACGAACTGGCTCATTATTCTTGCCATATCCCTTGGCGAACCAAACGATCTTCGGGTACAACTCATCCTTGCACAAAGCCTGCAGTGAATAAAACCCACTTAAGTCTCAAATTGACCTCAATCTAGGGTCCTTCCTCACCTGAAATACTTTGGGAGCCGAGACCAAGCTGGCCAAGGCGGAGGACAAAGTGGCGGCAAAGCAGCCAGCGTAAATCAGGGGACCAAAGCCAGAGACCAACTCAATCACCTGGAAGGAGTTCTGAAGCCCAAACAGGCATTCACCTGGAAAGTTTGGGAACAAGATTGAGGTAACAGAAATAAATTAGATTAAAATGACTTACCTGGCTGGCAGTCGAGGAAGGCAAAGGAGCCATTGGCCACGTCCGTCAGGTTTCCAGTGGCATCGCGAGCCACTGTGGCGCCGCACTGCAAGACCATAATCAGATAGGTTCCTGTGGTGATAATGATCGCAAGGATCGTGCCTTTGGGAATGGATTTTTGGGGGTCCTAAATGGCATGGGTTTCAGTTATATCAATAAACGATAAGTACATTATTAGGGAGCTTGAAAGTAATTCAAGTAAAAGGTGTTCCTAACCAACCTTTAAATCACCGGAAATGTTAGCTCCAGCCAGAATACCCGTGGCCGCCGGGAAGAAAATGGCGAATACTGAGAAGAAATCATGCTGGATGCCGCCCTTTTCCTGGCGATAGTCCGAAAACAGATTATTTTTGAACACAGTGGCTGCAAGAAGTATCAATTTGTGAGCACAAATCATTTGAAACTATCCACACACACTCACCATTGTAGCCCAGAAAGCCCTTGGCCAGTTCCGAATCGCTCTTGGGGCCAATGAAGCTGCCAATGACAAAGTCGGCAATGGCCACCAGCAGGATGATGAGTAATCCGATTTGGGCCTGCCCAGCGGAAGGGAAACCGGTTAATTACATAAGCAGTCGCTGGGAGGGAAATTAAGCATACGCACCTTGGCCTCCCACTCCATGCCGACGACGACGATAATCAGGAGCAGCAGGATGGTGACGCAACCGATAATGCGCACGTCCTGGACGCCGCCATCGACGATCGACCACTCAAAGGCACCCATCATGGCCAGCATGGACTCGCAGAAGCCCACAACGTACATGGCGCAGGCCACGGCATTCGCCAGCGAGAAAATCAAACCGATGGAGCCACCGAATTCCGGGCCCAGTGACCGGGATATCATGTAGTATGTGCCACCTAGTTGTGAGGTTGTGAGACGACCACTAAGGAGACTGGGTCTGGGTAATACTCACCTCCTTTGATGACACCATTAGTGCTTATCGCCGACATCGACAAGGCCGTGATGGTCGTGACAGCGGTTGTTGTCAGTATTAATACGAAGCCCTCGATGACGCCCGCCTGGCCCACCACCCAGCTGAGGCGGAGGAACAGCATCACGCCCCAGATGTTCAGCAGGCAGCGGACGAGCACACCTTTGATCCAGCCGAACTTCAAGATGCCATTCATGATGCCCGACTCGGGGTCCTGATTGCGCGTCAAGCTGTGCGTGTTCTGTGGGTGCACAGGGGGAAAATCTTGGTCAACCATTTAAGCATTTAAATAGCAATCCCTTGGGTACTTCAATAATACTGCTTGATTTATAAAGAATATTCTTTCAGTGCTTATGCCATGAAATCTTCGAAAGTTCTAAGACATTTTCAAGTTTCTCTCTCAGTGCACGAATGGGCGTCAAGTACAAAGGGTATGGGTGCTTGAGAAAATTTCAATAAAGCTGTCTAGTGTTGATAAATGATTCGGCAAAGGACCTCAGCCTGCAGGTGGGGTGAATATCTGTCTATTCCTTTGGTGATTTTGGGTCAGGGAGGAAACAGCGAGTTTAAAGACTTTCTCCCTATCTCTGGTTTCTTTTGTCAAGCACAAAAAATCCCCCAGGAAATGGATGACTTCAGCCACCGGGAATTCCGGCAAGATTCTCAGACATGACATTATTAATAGATTAATCATACGCCCCCGCGACCGGAGCACCCGAGGAGCCAATTGGACCCGTGAACCTTGCACTCTTAACGAGACCCAGTCTTAATTGGTTATTATTCCAAGATGCCCAGTTAACATTGAGTGAGCTCTTGCCATAGAACACATTAATACACCCCAATTAGCGCACTCTTGCTCAGTTTTTAAGTTAAATAATGAGAATTTCTCATCAAGTTGCATCATGGATTATATTTCGGTATTGTGCAAGGCATCCACTGTTCACTGGGCAATTTATTTGCTCTTATTGACAGCCAATTGTGGGACGAAAGCCACAAACAATTAGGCGAAAGAGTGTGGAAATCAATTAGCTTCAATTACTGGCAATGCAGTCGTTCTTTGCCTTGGAAAACTTTCCAAAGTCGTTCACCGAGAAGTGTCTGAAAATGAAGAGTCACTGGACTCCACTCTGCATAGTTAAATTTAAGCGGCAAAGTCTGGTCCAGACTTCAAATATTGCATTTGACAAGCAATTTTCCAGGGACTTCCCCGGGATTTCCCCGGCTGCAGTGCCAACGACCGACCAGTTTAACTCCTGACGGCATTCCCAGTCACGCTCATGTGCCTTTCGCCTGAGCCGGGACGACACTTTGTCGGAGAGCGATTGACACTGCCGGGTCCGGGTCACTTCACGGGCTACGGGCTACAGGCCACGAGTACATATCGAATTTTCGCGGATTTTCGTGGGGGCGTTCAAGTATAAATTTAAATTTGACTGTGACCCGGCCTCGAACTCGTAAAGCAGCGAGTATTGTTATTTTATGGGACCTGCGAAATTGTTATTTGTGGCCCTTGAGTTAACCTGCGGCGCGTTTACGACCCCCGCGTTAATATCCATTTAGTTGACCCGATGCCGGCCCGGGTCAGAGGAGGAGCGGTGCCCAGTGGGGCTCAGTCGGACTCACCTTGCCCACCAGCGTGGCGTTGTGGAGCTCGTCGAGCGTTGGACGGTAGGCCGCCTGGATGGACATCATGTTGCGGTAGTTGTCCAGGCGGGGTAGCGCCTCCCGCGTAAAGTGCCTGCGGGAATATAGATGGGGTTTAATCTGGCAGGTTCCACAGCACAGCAGAGGGTACACAGAGAAAAAATTGCACAGAGACTCAAGAGGAAATTTCAATTATATAAGGTAGAGTCTCAAAAATGAAATGCTTTAGCTAGCTGGGTAATGTATTATATCGATAACAAAACCAAGAGCACTTGGAAATCAAGATCTTATATTATTACTACATTATATTTTGTATATATTTTATTATAATAACTCTAGATAATATAGCTTTAAAATACCATAAACATTTGAAGCATTTAACGCTTAATATTTGATATATTAATGTATTTAAGATGTAATAAAGTTGTGCATAGCTTTAATTGTTAAAAACAAACTAAACCACGAGTCTTCAAGAAGCTCTTTCTTTCTAGCACTTAAGGGAGTTTTTAAACTTCTTCTTATATTATATTATTTTGTATATATTTTTTATATTATATATTTTATTTTTATTATATTTTTCTCTGTGTATAAAGGATGGGAGCAATGCAAACTGACCGGAAACTTTTACCATATTTTGTGTCGTACTCGTTGTCCAGCAGCTCGCGCTCCTCCTGCGAATCGTTGGACTCCTCGGACTCCTCATTTTGAGGGTCCACCTGGAAGCGGGTTGTCGTCTGAAGATCCTTGAACCTTGACGGCTTATCCTTGTCGCGGAAGCTGCTCTTGATGGATTGCCTGCGAAGCGCGAAATAGAAACAAAAGACATGCTCATTATTCTTACAAAAGTCACATGTACCCAAGCCCATCCTCCAATTTTCCCCATGGCTACCGCTTTAATTGGGAAGAGAAAACAGGGCTCGGATTAGATAAAAAGCCAATTGACTTGACACGCCCAGTGAGACAGGATTCAATTTTAAGCCCACAGCCAATAGCTTTCATTATCAGCCAATTCTGCCGAACGGAATTCAATTGAATTTATTTCGACTTAGTTGTGCGCTCGCCCTCGCCCACAAACTTGCACTTTCTGATTGCCGCTCATTGTGCCGAGGCCCCAGATGTGCCTGCCAGGATGCCAGTCGGTTAGTCTATCAGAGCAGCAGTCTAGCAAGGAGCAAACGGCCCCAGGACACGCCCACGCGCCCAGAAGGCCGTTCAACCACGCGACCTCGTACTTGCTCCCCTTGGCTTTTTTGGGAGCGAACGCTGTGCTTTTTGCGCCGTTAATGGTTGCATGGCTGAGCTCCTGACATCCTGGCAACCCGACATCCCGGCATACCGTCATCTCGGCATCCTGACATCCCGACACCCCGCTGGTTGCACCCGCTAACCGAGACATGCCCGGGCTCCTTGGTAACTACTTTGTGTGTGCCTAACACCAGGATCAACTCAGATATTTATTGGGTGGAAACGAGCAAGACAGGAATTTTTAAACGCTACCCCAAGGAGTTCTTTTCAAAGTCAGCTAATGGTTTCAACTTCCCAGCTCTAAGACTGTAAATAATTTAATTAACAATTATTGCCATGAGAGAGGCCATCATTTATATTTCGCTCCCTAAAAGTACGCAGTTTTGAGTGCAAAAATTGAGCAGTTTTTACATATCACTAAGTACCAAGTATCCTTCCGTCGAGCTGCGAGTCCTTATGCGTCGCTCCTCCCGCTCCTCCTCCAAGCCTCTCTGCTCAATGGCCCCAAGATATTTATATGATAAATGCTCCGTTGTCGGCGGGACAATTTATGTAAGTCTGAGTTGCCGTGCGGAATGTCGGCTCTTCGAATTGCTTGGCAGCCGCGAACGTGGAGCGCACCCATAATGATGATCCTGTCGATTGTATGTCAATGGGATTGATTTAATTTGTGACGCAGGCGATGGAGAAAATCCAGGAATTAATTATCAATCGGGGAACACTCAGAGAGTCGCTTAAAAAGGAGGAGGGCCCTTAAGATGGCTTAACATTAATTTATGCAGGAACTCTCTCCGCGACAGCTGCCAATTTGAGCCGATTAAGAGGCATTTTTACATGAAACCGCTTTCCACAAAATGGAAATACAGTTGCCTTGGCTCTGCCACTTGGCAGGATGGGGCAGGATACCCAAAGTGGGGTTGGGCTATAAACGGGGCCATAATATTTTCATAAGCCTCATTACCATAACTCGGCTGGGACACGCACAAGACGCTGGCAGCGGCGACATATCCAATCGGACATATTATAGTGTTCTCGATGAAGGACCAAAGGAGCGAAGGAGCCAAGGAGCCCTGGGAATCAACAGGACTATGCAAATTGCCTGTCCACTTGCCCATGGGGAGCACAAGCGTAAATGATGGTTATTACCACGGTCTGTGATTGGTGGCTTTGTTTGATTTCTGCTTTTCTGCTTTTCTGCTGGCGAGTGTTGAACCTTTTGCTGGCGAGTGTTGAACCGGCCGCAGGTCGCTGCCCGGGTCGGGTCCGATTCGTTGTGTTTCCAGGAACATCATGGATTCCAACGGAATTTAATCAACTTTGAATGATTGGCCTGCAAACTGATGGACTGAAAATTTCAATTGCCTCAAATGTGGCGTGAATGATTAACCGACATTGCGTCGAGCCGGCATGTTAGCACACCGCTCCACTCGGCTCCTCCAGGATATCAATCTCATCTGCATTGCGTCCCTACTCCTGCCAAATGATATTCAAGTTGGGCCCCTTTAACGCGTAATTCATTCGAAGGTCTCTGCCGAAGGAGCGATAATTCTTGAGGCATTTTCGGGCGGTTCCCTCCTTTGTGACCGGATGGAACAAGGGCGGAATGTTAACGCCATAATTAAGCGAGGACAAAATACAGGAGGCGACAAAAGCAATCCTTGTTTTGATGAAACACTAAACAATTACCAGAAAATGAAAAATTCTACAAATTTCCATTCTATGGCACAATAGACAAAGGAAAAGGTCTGCCAGGACAGGTCCAAGAAATGGCAACCGCTGTCAACCCGGCATACACTGACAAAAATCCTCTCTTATCCTTTTGACTTTAAAAAGTTCCTTTAAGTCATAATATTTAATATAATCTCTCTATTTTATAAAATATATTATTGATATATTACAAGAAGCTGTTCTTTAAAATATTTATTTAAGAACCAGAAAATGATATTAAAAATTGGATAAGTATTTTTGGCTAAACCTATTCTAAGGGCACAGATTGTAGCATTTATTTATGCTCCTAGGTAATCTTTAAATAATTTTTTAAATTAATCTAGATTACTAGATTAAGCTGCACTAAGATTTGAAATAAAATCCATATCATAAAATTTATTTATGAATCAGAAAATGCTATAAAAAAGTGAATAAGTATTGTTTTGGTTTAACCTATTCTAAGGGCATACTTTTTACTATTTATTCATACTCCTAGGTAGTCTTTAAATAATTTTTTAAATAAATCTAGATTACTAGATTAAGCTGCACTAAGATTTGAAACAAAATCCATATCATACTATTTTTCTTGACTCTCATTTTTTACTATTTATTCATCTCAGTAGTCAGTGAGACTTTTCTTTGGGTGTACAGCTCTCCCCTCTGCCTGCTGCCAGCTGTCGCTTGACCCCTGACCCAACCTATCCCCATCCCCAGCCCCTCGCAACCCCATCTGACTCACCTCTGCTGCCTGGGCTGGCGCTGGTTGAGCATTTGTGTCGCATCGAATGTGTCGTCCTCGAGGAGTTCGCCCTCGGCGTTTGCGAGGCGGCGGTAGACCTCGTGCGGGACGTTGTCGTCTCCGGCGTCCCTGTCTCCTGATCCGGATCCGGGTACGAACCCGTCCTGCGACTTGCGACTGTTGCCATTGACCGGATTCACTTGGAACCTGTTCGGGGGCCGGTCGGAGGCGGAGCCCAACTCGAAGGAGATGCTGTCCGACATCTGGATTGCGGCGGCCTGAGTTTGTTTGTCGGGTGTTTAGGTCCTCGCCCGGGGAAGATTTCGCCGAGTGCTCCTGGTGCTTCTGCTTCTGCTTCTGCTGCTGCGGTTTCCGTGTGCGGGTCGCAAGTTCTGGGAAAAGTGTTCAGTGGACCCATCCACTGTGGTTAATTGTGTAAATAGGTCCTCCTTCGGCGCGGTCTGTGGATAGAGCAAAATCAGGACTTCCGTTACTGGCTGTTTAAAAGGCGCTGGCGCCCCGCTTAAAGCTATCTGGAGGATAAAAAAGAGGAGAACCATAAATCAAACTCAAGTGAAATCTCATCAGAGCAGACCGGAAGTTCGCTGAATCAGCAAATGTCCCGAGAACCCAAAGGTTTTTCTAATGAAACACACACTCGATTATGCGTTAAGACGTCTGAGCAGGCCGACCCATGCATACACAATTAAACATAGTTTGAAATGCCAATGGGGGGTGTCCTTTTTTAGGAGCAATTTGGAACAAAAACATTTTCTTGTTATCCCAGACACAGAAAAGAAAATTCAAGAAATGCGTGTTTCTCGAGATGTCTGAAATTTGCTTATTTCGTCTGCCTGGGCCAGATGCCGGGACTCCCACAGCCCTTTAACCATTTTCAGTTAACTGAGGTTTTCTGGCCGAAAGGGGAACGATTTTTTATAAAACCCAATGGCCGAATGTTTATTTGAGGCGGCCCTAGAAAATACACAACACTTTCTGGTTGAATTTTCAAACATAAGTTCAATTAATTCAACTCAATTGCAAACAGAGTTCCCAATCAAAATATTTCAAATTAAATTAAATTGAATGTAAACAAGCCAGGTTCAAAGCTGGCTATAAAAATGTTTACTGTTTGAAATCGACACACTTATATTTTTGGTTATCACAATTAATTTTGAAGAGAAATTTTCCCAAGACTAAATATATTTCTAAATATATATAAAACAAAGCCAACTAAAATATTTGAAAAACCTTAGGACTTATTATTTACTAGATTAACTAGAGAAACATGTTAAAGATGTGACAAGATATTATTTTCTTTCCTATTTAAGCAAAGTTCCCTTTAAAAGTTAAGGTGTCATATCAAATTTCCTTAAAATGGGACAGTAAAATAAGTATAATATATCGAAATATGTATAAAGCAATATTTTATTACCATACGCCAATTTATCTGGTGAAATTGATATGATATCGAATTCGCCAATCAATTTTCCACTTTTCCAGTGATGGTCTTGGTGCCGACTTAAAAGTTCGCCAATAAGTAAGACTCAGATCGACTTTCGCCAAACTTGAGTGTGGCATTTGAGTGACGAAATCGGAATAAGCCGCGCTGGCATTCCCTCGGGTAACGAAAGACCGCCACTCGGAGCGATTAAGGCGACAGTGCAGCGGGTGACGAATGCCTAAAAATAGCAGCGGCCCAAATTGATGCAAATTAATCATGATTAGTCGGCTGCTGCGGTTGCCAGGTGGATGCGGTGGATGTGTGATGGCATGGGATTCCCTTTGACACACACACCTGGCGCCAGGGGCTCCTAATGGAGTCGGGCGATGGCATGGAAACGGGACGGCGGAAACGCGGAAGGGCGGAAACGGAAGTGCCAAGGAGTTGCCCGAATTGATGATGATTTATCACAGTTTTCACCGGCCCGCTTTCTGGGTCAAGTTGAGAGCGGCAACAACAGCAAGTGCGAATGGCACACAAAGGCGAACAATTAGCATAACGATTGGCAAAATAGCATAATAGGAAAGGCAAACAGTGGCGCCGAAAGAGACCGAGATAGGCAGCGAGAAAGAGACTGCAAAACGCTGCCTAATTATGCCAATTACGCCATTTTTACACAAATTGTGGGAACTTTGCTCAGCTGAGCAGCGCAGAATTTGCACGAATTTATTGCTGCAATTAAGGTCTTAATTCAATGAACCCTGTCCCGTTTCCATTCTCAGTCCCAGTCCCAGTCCCATTCCCAGTTCCAGTCCCAGTCCCATTCCCTGGCAAACAGATGTCAAAAGGCAGTTGACAGGCGGCATCCTGGACAGGTGCACTGAAACTCCCAGCTTATCAGCGTGAGACACAAAGGCCAACCCAACCGGTTGACCCTTCACCCCAGAGGCACCCGATGATAAGCCCAAAAGCTGCCGAGTTAAAAGTTTCGCAGGCGTCAGCTGGGCTTCGACAGATAGCAAACAAGCTCGGGCCCTCTGGCCAAAAACACAGGGAGAAATGTGGCAGACTTTGCTAGCTATTCGGATTATTAATCAATAATTAATTAATAATAATAATATTTGAATTATTAATCAATAATTGCATAGTTAGGTTTTTAACATAAAACCAAAGTAACTACAAGTTTATATTTTTTGAAAATAAATAATATATAACTTAGAATTATTAAAAACTAGTATATATATTGTAGAAAATGTATTATTTTACCACAAAAACTTGGTATTCAATTTTGAAATTATATACTTGGGGAAATTTTTGAGTTTATTATATGAATATATTTAGTTTTATATATTATATTATAAAAGTATATGTAAATATGTAAAATATATGTAAAAAAAGAAGGAAAGAAGTAAGCAAGAAGAAGTATTTTCATTGAGTTTGTAAGTTATTATCAAACATATAAAGCACAATGTGTTTTTTCAACAATAAAAATGTAATTAAATTTAAATTATATTTATTATTTTAATTATATAATCAAATGTAAGTTTTAATGGCCGGATGTAAATAAAATTTAAATTAAAGAGGAAGAGAAAGAGAAATCCCACAGCCTTTTAGGAAACATTAGAAAACAAATATTATCTTGTCGATAAAATTAACTATATAAAATCTACTTTTAATAGCATTTTCTGGACATTAAATAAAATTAAATATCAGCGTAAAGTTTATGATTATGAAACATATATTATTTTACATTAGCTTTATACCTTAACATATCTGATAAACTCAAAAGTTTTTTATAAACTGCAAGGATTCTTTGTCATATTGTCATAAAACAACAAATTGTTTATTTTTGTACTTTTGTTTGTGTTATTAAACTTGATAAATTTTGTAAGTATGATTCCAATATATATAAATAAACAATTAAATGATTAAGTAAAGCTTAGGATTCCCATATATTGTGACTGGACGAGAATCTTTAATATCTTTTTTTTTATCGTTTTAGTAGCATTTTTTAGACATTAAAGAAAATTAAATATCAGCGTAAATTGTATGATTATTAAGCATATATTGTTTTATATTCACTTCATATTTGTTAAACTCATAAAGATTTTTGTAAGGATTATTTGTCATATTATCATAAAACAAAAAACTCTTTATTTTTGTACTTTAAGTATATTAAACTTGATAAATCTTGTAAGCATGATTCCAATTTATATAAATAAACAATTAAATGATTAAGTAAAGCTTAGGATTCCCATATATTGTGGCTGGGCGAGAATCTTTACTTTTTCTCTAGGTATCGAATTACAGGCACTTTGCAACGACGTTTGCCTGATTTATGACCCCATTTCTGATTAATTGGCCATTTATAGGGTTGGGTGCTGCCCGAGCCGGAAAATGAAACATTTAGCAAGCCATTTCCCCGCTCCTGGCGGGGACCTTGCCGGCTGCCAAAAGGGAAGCCCCGGGTGCTGTAAAAAACGTATCTGAATAATAATTGTTGACAGTAGGAGCGCCGCTGGGGACCCAGTTGCCAATTTTATTCGAAGCGGTGCCGCTCTGCCTTTCATTACTCAATTCCACGCCCATTCGCCATTCAATTGCCACAATAAAATACGCTTTTTACAACGTCGGTGGTATTTGGCAACAATTGCATATAAAGCTTGTTCTACGCCCCGAGCTATAAGGCCGAATTAAATGCTTCCATTTAATGGGCCTCTCCCGCCCGCGAAGTTTTGAGCCCAGCCAGGATACAACTTCGCAGATGAAACTTACTTCAACTTGCGGGAAAGGACTCGGCATTAAAGTTTGAAGAGTAAAAGCGGCTGCATATTTTATGAGAGCAGGAAGTTCACACCGCCAACGGTCATCAAAATGTAACTGCCTAGGAATTTTATTGGACGACCTCAATTACAAGATGCTCCGAAAAAACAGCAAAAACAGCAGGAGCAGCAGCAGCCATAAAACACTGGCACGCCGTCAGCAACTACGAAGGCCACTTCCAGCGACCTAATGACAGGACTCCCATGTCACGTGTTATTCGGTGCTGCCATTGCCGATATTGATATCAATCGTTTTTATGCCCCCGATCCAATCCCGAGCGGTAATCAGTGATGTGGCACGCACAAGGAGCAAAAACTTTCACCGACCAGCTGACTGATGTCGGCCAGGATTCGTTTGTCAGTGGATGACAGGAGGTCATCTGGCCGGACACACACAGGGGAATTAATCAGAGCTGCCAGGGAAAGCTGGAAAAAGCGGATCAAATACAACAACAAAATGTGGTGTCATCATAGTAAAAATCTGGGATTTTCAGGATAATATTTTAATTAAATCTAAAGGTATATGGTAGAGGCCTTTCAGTCCAGTGAGTTTGAGAGATTTTTTAAAATTGGTTAGCGGACGGTAAGCTAGGTTTTTTCTGTTTAGTAAAAGGAAAAGTAAAAGGGATAAATAATTCGAATTTAAAACGAATTTAAATTTAAAGTAAGATTTCCCAGCAGTAGAGGTATGCAGCATGGCAATATAGAAACTCTATGGTTTCTATGAGAGCTATGAGGTACAACTTAGGTAATTTTAGTTGCCAAACTTTATAAAACAATTCAATAAATAATAAGAGAACCTACATTAACCTTAATCACTAAATTTCCTACCCAAAGGGGAATGGGGAAATCAACTTATATATTATATATTATATTCTATATTCATTTAAGCTCATATAAATTAATTTAAGCATATCTACCCAGAAAATAAATAAATGTTTCCAATACATTATAAAACCATCTGCAAATAAACAAAACTAAATTAACCTTAATCCCTGAAGTTCCTACCAAAATGAGAATGGGGAAATCAACATATTATAGTTCTATATTAATTTAGGCTCATATAAATTAATTTAAGCTCATATATCTACCCAGAAAATAGATAAATGGGCAACACTGGCACATATATCTCTCAGATACGCATCAAAGCGGATTAACAAACCAGGACCCCGAGAGCAGGGCAGATAACAAGGACTCTGGCTCGGACTCGAACTCGGACGAGGGACCAACTCGGAGCCAGGCCAACAAAGTGTCAAAAACACACAGCAGAAGTTGAGCAAGTCAAGCGTGCTGATCCGCATTGTACTACATTATTGTACGCCCACCGAAACGGCCAAATAAACTAGCAACTAGCGGCGAGCAACAAAAAGTACAAAAAAATACAACAAAACACAAATCTGGGAAAGAAAAACTAAGCGGGGCAAAAAGGGAAATGCGAGAAAAATGCAAAGTAGCTGGGAGCGGGGGGCATTCACGTTCACGTCCTCAGACAGATGGACAGATGGACCCAAGGGACGGACGCCGCTTTAAGCCAAAAAATGCAAACTGTTTGGTAATAAACAAGAATGGAAGTCATTTAGGCAATCGGGCTAATTCCTTTAGCCCACATTTCATGTCGGCCCAAAGGGTTGCTCCGCTCTGCCCTGCCTGGGAATTGGCCCTGTCTCAGCCATGCGCCTGACAGGCATTAAAGCGTTAACGTTTGTTAACGTTGTCAGTCCCGAGCTCCGAGTCCTGAGAAATGACGTAACATTCCTCACTCCGCCCACAGCCTCATGCTTGTCCTGGTTTTCAATGGCAATTTAACGGCATCCTGGGGAGTAAGTAACCTCCTCTCTGCCAGCTATAAGGACATACATAAATCCCAGGAAGGAAAAGCGCAATTTGGCTTTGAGGCCACCAATTGTACTACAGTTTGTTTTTTAAATTACTGGAGAGTAGATTAATAGTTCAGAAAATTCCAGGTAGGTCAAGGGAATGCATACCTTTATACTGATTAATATATATAATAATATATTGAATAATAGCTTCGCCCTGTCCGATTACCGCAACCTATATTGATCGTAATGACATTTTCCACCTGATAACAAATTTAATCACAACTATTTAGTTTTTATATTGAATCACTTGAAGCATTTTACCTGTAAAATAGGTTGAGTTTACCTAGAAAATTTGTTCAGTGACACGTAATTATTTTCTTAATTAGTCTAAAAAATATACAGAGAAATACAACTGCAAATGATGCATCAAAAAGCTCTTAAAAGGGTAATTTGACTAAGCTATTTTATGTTAGATTGTTAAAAGCTAATAACTACTTCGCTGAATTTGGCATATTTTAATTGTCATCGTGAAATGTTTTTTAAGAATATCACTTCGCAGTGATGTAAATTAGAAGGCGATAAACAAGCCATAACAAGTCTGCTCTACTTTAATTTAAAACTTGACCCAATTCCCCCAATGACAGTTTCCATAAGCAGAAAGTGAATTTGTGGCGTTTGCAATTAATTGAAGTGAAATCAATTGGTGACTCAACGCAGCTCAAGTGCAAATTCATGAGCTATCAAATCAAAGTTGACTTGCCTGAGGCCAATTGCACTTTCAATGCACTAAAGGAAGCCATATTGACTCTCTATATTCATATTAATTTTCCCTTTCCCAACAAACATTCAAGCAATCAAGCATAATTCGATGGGTAAATATGAATTTATTTCCGCTTGGTTTACATTTAGGGAAGCTCGCTGATTTTTTCTGTGTTAAATAAAACAGAAATTCCTAGAACCAACTGCATGTGAAAGGTAATTAATTATTTAATGTTTAATCTTCCATAAACTCATACATAAATCAATAAGTTAATATAAATAGGTATCCTTTTTTTCAATTAGAGTTTCTCGCTAATTATTTTTGTGTTAAATGAAAGTGATATGTAAACCTTTCCTACAATCAACTGCATGTAAAAAGCAGGTAATTATTTAAAGATTAACCTTCCCAGAAATACCTTTTCGTAGAAAACACAAAAGCAAACAGAGAGGCCTTCTCGGAAATACAGAAAAAGCTTGAGATTTTGCCTTTTAATGTAATGTTTTCTTATTAATAATACCTTCTTCTAATAAATATAAATATTTCCTGCTTGGAACGAATCCTGGTTAGGGTTCATGAAAGTCACACACCAGTTGGGAAAATCATGGCAACATTGTGACTTGTGCAAATAAATAATAAACAACAAGTGGCAAGTGAAATGCTTTAAAGAAATACTATAGAGGAACGAAGGCGGCCAAGTGCGAGTCGGGCCCATAAGTTTTTCCGCTCTGGAAAAGCGTGAAACAATAAAAATGGCTCAGGCTTGGAGGGCCAGGAAATGTCCTTACCAGGACTCGGATTCGGCTTCGGATTTGGAGTCGGGAGAAGTTGCCTCTTGTGCGGCACACTTGCTTATTTATATCATATGGTTTTTCGGTTATAAATTTCAAATGAAAATAACCATAAATAATATTTCGCGGGCTTTTATGCCGCAAACAGAAGCCCTTGGCTCGGACGGTACTTGTAAGTGGGTCTGGAGGTCTGGAGAGGTCTGTAGGCCTGGAGATTGGAAAGTGGGGACCTGGGTATTTGGGGTACACGAGGCCTGGGGCTCTAAGGGGACAGCCGATGACTTTTATGATTTAAAGTCGTAAAGAGCGGGGAGGCAAGAAGTATTTACGACTCGGAAATGGAAATATCATGCCATTTGGTAAGTACCCAGCTGACTTCGAGCACGAACAGGAGCCCGAGGTCGCCTCCCATTGAGTCCACTGTTTTTATTCCGGCTCATTTGCGGCGGCATAAATTAAGTGCAAAAGCCCACACAGACCCAAGAGCAAACACGGGACAAATCACAGGCCGGGGGAAAAACAAAAAACAAAGGCTGCCGAATCGAAAGAGAGGTTAATAAAAATATATTGCAATTGCCACTGGGCGGGGTATATTCATGCCACCATTTGGATGTGCGCGAGGTAGACAGGAATTACTTGCTGTTGATGAACCTGAGCACTTTTTGCGGTTCGCAGAATTTCCAGACAGCCAGTCAGCCAGTCAGTCAGCCATAAAAGCCAACCTGCGCCCAGGGGCCCTTCACTAATCCGAGAAACTAAAGCCAAAGTCGGGTAAATGTTGAAGGTAATCGATTACGTATGAGTTTGCAACTCAATAAACCTTCACATACAGTCGAGCATCCCGAAGACGAAAAAACCCGTTTCCAAATTAACTGATTAATGGCTTAGACTAAATTCTGGATGTACAATTCAATATGTTTTCTTTATTCTCAAAAAAACACACATATCAATTCTATTTATGGAATCAGCTGGGGGTCTGTGCTGAGCAAATTCGACTGTATTTTTTAGTGTCGAGGCAGCAAAACGATCCGAGCAGGCGGGCCAAAATCGTGCTGATTGCTCAGTTGCCTGCCAGCGACTTATTAAGGTGAGCACCTGCCTCCATGGAACGCGGAGGCAGAGAGCTGGCTGGCTGGCACTGGAGAGCGGAATGGATCGTAAAGCCGAGCGGCGTCTCATATGAATATTGTCGCCTTAACCGCAGCTTAATGACTGCGCCCAAGTGCGCGATAAACATGGATATGGGTCATGTGGCATGTGCCAGTGACGGACTGCCTTTAAGTCGTATCAATTCCCGGCCAGAAGCCAGTGCATCACATGGCCAGCTGTCAGAGCCGCCGTGTTCAATACTAAAATGCATTTTAGCACCTTGGAATTTAAGCATTTTTTGCATTCAGATTAAGTGTTTTGCATTTGAGCACGTACTGCAAGGAGATGGCTCCAGCTCTGGTTACCAGTTACCAGTTACTAGTAGTTACGTTTAAGTAATTAAATTAGGCACAAATCACAGGGATAAGCTGGGCAGGATATAGGGCATACAATTACAGCTCCAACTAAGCCAAGTTAACACCTCTGCGGGCGGGAAATTGCTGCCACAACTTTGATTCCTAAGTTGCCCCCCAAAAAGTCCGAACTGGATTTAGGGCCGTTGGCACGTTCTCCTATTTACATTGATTGGATACTAAATCCCTGGGCAACTCCCGCTGCCAATTAGCAAATTCTGAGCCGGCTAATCAGCAAAGCCACTTTGTGGACGAACCAAACCCGTCTACGTTTCAGGTTTGCTATGCAAATCGAAAACGCTCAAATATTAGCCAGCAGGTAAGTGATATGCCGGAGATATAAAATATTGATTGTTGGCCTGCCTGTCGGGTACAAGTTCTCCGTAATTCCCGCAGCTCATCTTTAAAATAACACTCACACTGCCACACAATCCATCCAGTTCCAAGAACTCCAAATCTGTTCGTTAAACACTTGGATAGCCTTGGGGCCCCGGGGATTCCCCGGCCTATATCGGCCTTTATAAAGTAATCCTCATAATTTCACAGGTCATTGCACGAATTGCTACAACCGGCGTCAGGATGATTCAGACAGTTTTTAACCACACTATTCAGTACTTGTTCAAACTCAGATTTGTGGAAAAACCCCTCTTTATATGCACCGAGAAAAGCGAACTAAAAATTGGGGTTTTTTAATGGCAAGCCATAAATATTTTAAGCCTTACTTGGCTAATAGTATTCAAACAATAAATCTACAGTAGGAATTATATTTGAAATATAATAATTGTAATATGTAATACATAAAACTAAATAAGAATGAGGACTTCAAATTTTAATATAATTAGACAAAGATGTATTTGCCTATAGTATATAATTTTTCCAAGTGCACCTTCCACGATTCCATATACAAGTGGGAACAAAGCGAAATATGATAAATACGAACCCAACAGACATGTGAAATTTCAAGTTTGTGGCCCTAAAAAAGCCAATAAGAATGCCAAAGCAAAGCGGAGAACCCAAAAGCGTTTACCTGGCCAATTGGGGTTTTTTGGTATTGGTCTTGGTCTGGTTCTCTGCTTCTGCTTCTGTTTCTGTTTCTGGCCAGCGTTTATTTCCGAGGGCCTTCGAATTAGAATTTCATCCCAACTGGTAACCCCTTCGTGGACGTCAGAGAAACATCAAAGAGAGCTGACTGGCTGGGTGGCTCTAATCTAAAATTATTTAATGCTAATGCACACCGGGTATGTGCGGCTTGAAAGGGCAGGGTCTGGTCTAATTCTAATTCCAATTAGACGCGTATTCAATTTATGAATTCCTCGACGGAGAGCTGCGGCTGGCAGCAGCGTCACATCACTTTGATTAGCGGATTTCTTACGCAAAAGAATTCGCTGGACGCTCCGCACACGCCCACGCAATCGCAATCGCAATCGCTATCCCCGCACGACCGGAATGGGTATCGCAATCGCACCGGGAATCTCAATGGGAATCGCGCGGCCAATTGGCATAAATCTTGATTAAAGAGCTGGAGAAAGACAAAAGACAAAAGACTGGCGAAAGGCGAAAGGTGAAAATTGTCAGCGCTCTGGCGACTGCACCGACCTGACGCTCGGCGGCTTCGTGACTCGGCGCTGCGCCTTGCATAATTTCCAGCCGAGCCGAGCCCGTGTACCCTGGCCACTCATATCTGCCCATTCTCATTCTCATTCCGAATCTCGTTCTCATTTCCATTCACATTTCCATTCCCATTTCCGCCGTGGGCTGCAAGTCCTCAAGGCAATGCCGAAAAGTCTATCTAAGCGACACAAATTCAAATATTTCTCGAAACTGTTTAGAACCGACTTAATAAGAATGATCTCTAAGAATGATCTCTAAGATGTTTTTATAAGAAAACTTATCAATGAATATAAAAAATCCCCCCTGATTTTGGAAATAGTAGTAGTTAGTTAGTAGTTAGTTTTTTGTTATCACTTTTCATTCTCACTCCCATTCACATTTCCAAGTAAACGACACATATTACGTTTTTATATAACTTTTTAGAACTGACTTCCTAAGAATGATCTCTAAGGTCAAGAGAAAGAGGAATGAAACTAAAAAATTCCCCTAATTTTGGAAATACTTAAGTGCTAGTAGTTAGATTTTTTATTATAACTTTTTATTAACCATTCCATTCTCACTCCCATTTCCCAAATTCAAGTATTTCTGGAAACTTTTTAGAACTGACTTCCTAAGAATGATCTCTAAGGCCAAGAGAAGATATTTTTATAAGGAAACTTATCAATGGAATTCTCTAATTTTCCCCTAATTCCCCTAATTTGCTAGTAGTTAGTTTTTTTATTATCACTTTTCATTAACCATTTCATTCTCATTCAGATTCACATATCCAAGTAAACGACACAAATTTAAATCTTTCTCGAAACTTTTTAGAACTGACTTCTTAAAAATTATTTCTAAAACCAAGTGAAAGTAAACTTATTAATAAAATTCAAAAATTCACTTATTTTTGGAAATACTAAAGCTGCTAGATTTCTTTTTATCACTTTTCATTTACATAAATGTACTTATTCTTCAAATTCATATATATTATTAGATTTCCTATTGATTAGATTTTCCAACATCAATGAAAGTGTTGTGTTTTTCTGAATAAAACCCATTCATTTGGAATATATACCCCATATTTTGGAATTTAATTTTCCTCGAGTGCTCATAATTCTCCAAGTTAATGTGCTTATTCTGCTATGTTTATAAAAATTCTTCTTTGTTTTGCTGTCTATTGGTATCTTTTTTTTTGTGCAATATGTGCTTAATTTAAGAATTTAACTTGAGTCTTTAATTTATTGACTGGAATCGAATGTGAAATAAAAGAACAGATGTATGTCTCATAAATATTTTACGAAAAAACATTCAAAATGTGCCTGTGTTTTGTGGATACAAATTTGAGGTAATTATTAATTTAATATTTTATGCTCGTTACAAGTTCATCCCTTTAGTGATTAGTATGGATTTTTTAGGGTTGTAGGTAGGGTGTCTTGCCCAGTCTAGTCAAGTGCATCTAAGCATTCCCAGGTCGAGTGTCCACTACTGGTGCACTCAGTCGCTCCGTCAAGGTTCGCAAGGTCAATGATTTATTAGTTTATTTGTGCGCCAGTGCGTTCTGTTGTGATCTCCGGTTCGTCGCCTCGTGGCTGCTTTCTCCGGACGCAGCTCGCGTCTCCCGTATGCCACATGTCGCATGTCGTCTGCCATGGTTTTTATTGTCTGTGGCTGACAGCCAAAGCTCTGGGATCAGCCAGCTTTAGCGCCAGTTGAGCCGCAAATGCGAGCCGGGTTCCCTGCTCCCCAGTGCCCCCCTTGCCGAGTCGGCCATCATTAGCAGGAGCAGCGGTGACAATTTGAGTTGCATTTCCATTAGGCGGGTCGCTGTGTCAATGGCTTGGCAACTGGACAAGTTAATCGCGGCATGTGTTCTGTTCCGTCCGCCTTTATGCGCTCCGACAGCGACCAGCTGAGCCCCGGAATCCAGTTCAGTATGTACCAGTCCCGGGGAGTATACATTTCATCGCATGTAAGCACGCCCTATATAGGCCACGACCTTCACAATGCAACCCCGTAAAAAGGTCGATCGGGACTCGGAGCTCCGGCATGCTGGCAAGGGAGGATCGGAGCAACCCCGCATCCTGGATTCCTGTTGCCAGGCGCCTTTTTGGGTGCAGCTGCATTTCCAACAGCTTGCGTTTTGTTTGCACAGGTTCATGGATAATGCAAACCAATTTATTTCAAGAGCTCAGCACTTTTGATTGACTAGTTAAGATTGTTTAAGATATATTCCGAATCTTCCGGATTTTTAAGGTTTACTTTTTCCATGAAATAAATATTTCAAAGGTGCGTGTTGTTTACATATGTAAGTGGTTGTTTGTTTTATATTTTTTGAAAAGAGCCCAGCACTTTTGATTGATTACTTAAAATTGTTTAAGATATATACCGAATCTTCCGGATTTCTTAGGTTTTTCCATCTCTTCTTATATGAAATAAATATTTGTGTTGTATACATATGTAAGTGGTTGTTTGTTTTATATTTTTTGAAAAATAAATAGCCTTCGGCTTTTTGTTTGCTCCCATCTTCAGCTGCATTTCATAATTTCTTCCATGGCGGGCTTCCTGCCAGCATTTGTTTTAAAGATCACTTTCACTCAGATATGCCAGTTCAAGAGCCCTTTATTTTTAGTCTTCCCCAATAAAATATTTAAAGAGCTTTCAAGAGGTACTTGATAGAAAAAGAGGGTACTGGAAAAATGTATCAGAAAAACTATGAAATCCGTTTGTTGTTTGTTGATTGAACAAAAGCTCTTCGAGACTTAAAATATTTTCCTTTCTCATGAATAGATTTTGTGGCCAATAAGTTTGTATGTACATATGAACATCTTGAAGAGTTTAAACTGATTTATTACCCTATTTAGTTCCACGAATATACAGAGATGTGCCGAGATGAGAGCCGTGGCCAAAGATAGACGGCACCGGACCCGGAAAACTGGTAATGGCTTTCAAGTTCAAGTGCATGGCAATCACTTCACCGAGATACCGACAATGTGGACTTTTGTGCGTTTGCCGAGGGGGAAAAGCGGCTGATAAGGTGGCCGTTGGGGATCTTGTGTTCTGAGTAATTCCCATACGCGAACCCAGAGTATTCGACGAATTTGTTGTTTAAAAGCTTTCATAATTAAATTGGCCAGGGGGGGTGGGGATTATTAAATTACAGCGGGCGCAAAAAGACAAAAGAAACGACGTTCGCGCACCGGGGGAGATAAACAAAGCCAAACAAAGCCAAACAAAGCGAGGCACAGCTGGCCGAAAAGTCATTATAGACAAAAGGTAAAACATATACCGCCGCAGGTCTGTATATAAATTTGAAAAATATTTTTATACCGAATTGCCACTCTAGGAGAAACTCACCGAAACAAATACAAGAAGTATAAATCCAAAGAAATGGGTTAGTTCTGCCGAAATCCCTTGTAATTTATTCACTTTTCACCAAAACGAAGCACACACTCTCGCGCTCATTGGTAAATATTGGCCGCTCCGCCAGCTAAATTCGAAATCGAAAAACGAAACTCACAAATTATAATAAATATTATCAGCTGCGGCGACGGAACGGAACGCGTGAGCCGTGAGCCGAGACCCGAGAGCTGTAAGTACTGTGGGTTTCGCTGGATTCGCTGGATTCCAATTCGAGCCGCAAGACCCACTTAAGATTCCCCAAAAGTACTTTTGCACCGTCAGGCAAGTCGTCGAGTCGTCAAGTCGCAACAAATTGGTTAGCACTGAAGGGCACTTTATTGGCGATTACACACTGGCATTTGCAATTTGCATTTACATTTGCCTTTGCATTTTTGCTTTCTTTTATGTTTAAATTTGTCGATTTTCCCCGGTGTTCCGCTTTCTCGAACGGCCCCACGCTTTTTTGAGCTAATTAATTGTGTTCCAGTACGGTGATCAGCCTAGGATGGGTTTCCTATGTTAGGTGGGGCTGATATCGTGCTTTGTATCTTTCGGATGCTCTGGCGGGGCTTTGTACATTTGGATTACACAGCGACCGTAATTAGCTGAATTAAATATATTATGGTATCCAGTAGTTACATAAAACTTTCTGATATACTTTGGTTTTAGAAACTTCTTTCTGTACTTGTACTATTTTGTTTTAATTTGCTGTTAGTTGTACCTTTTAAATTAATTTTTCTGTATGTTTTACGTAGCAGATTGTTTAGTATCTTGCTTTAGACTGCAGATACTTGCATACTCTTGTATCTTTCACACTTTGAGCACTTTCCCAAGGGGCCTGTTTCGAAAATAAATATCCAGCACCGAAAATAACCGAGTCCAGCCGGCGCGCCGTGTTTACTTCTTCGATGGATCTATGGTTCGTCCAAAACGTGGCACGGACTACGATTACGATTCTGATTCCGATTCCGAGGAGGAGCAGTTCCAAACGCACGTGCAGAGAGTCGACGAATGACTGAGACCAAGTCGCGAAGCGATCGCCACAAAATAGCAAAAGCGGCGCACAGTGGGACCATTAAAGGTTTTTTGTAGCAAAATTAATAAATTTTGAACCAAGTAATCTTATAATTTAAATGGCGTATGATAGATAATTTCTTAGCCTGTACATAATAATAATAATAATATAATTAAAATAATATAATAATACAAATCATGTTAATGTTACATTAAATTTTTTTATTTAATCTTTTTAGAACTCATCATTAAAAATAATATATAGGTATATATATATATATATGCATATATATTTTTTCCTCGAAATTATTTTATAACACAGACACATATAACAAAAAATAATGAAGATATAAAAAAATATACTTACTACTATTTCAAATGAAAGTTTAAAAATAGTGAATGGCTGTTAATTATCAATGATTTTTTCTGAAGAAACAAGAAGCAAACAGCAAAATGTTTATTCTATTCTATACCTAATAGGTGAATCAATCAATAAAAACAAACAAACTGGCGATTGATTACCTATTTTCTTAAAGTTCTACCTGAAACTCGATCAAAACAATAGGACAACAAATCGGAGCTTATTGATATAAGGTATTTGTTAACTTTGAACAGTTCCCATTAAGAGGTTCGAGTTTCATATAATATGAAAATATAGACTTTTGCCTCGCCGTTTGTTCTACAGGCCCCATAGTGCGGCGGCGAACGAACCGTTCCGAGCCGAATTCGCCGCAGCTGTCGAAGTGCGGCGAACAAACACTAACGCCGCTGAGCCAACAGAGCCCAAGGCGGCGACAACATAACGAGATACTGGTATATGACGCGATCGCTCCCAAACATGCGGCATAAAAATTCCATTTCACACACTCGCAAACGGAGTTCTTGGGAATCATATTGTGTGTGCGAGCACACACATCTCTTGCTTCCCCTCCGGAGATCCCGAGCCCCTGGTGGTGGCTTCTGCACCCTTACAAATGTTTGCTGAAATGCATGCCGCCGTGCCGGTGAATTTAATGAGTTCGTGAGATGACTCAGAGAGAGTCGTAGCCAAGTTGGTATGAATTAGGTACACTGCCAAGCGGTGAAAATTCCTATTAATCAGTTTTTGAAAAAATGTCGGGGCTAGTCATAAAATAAGTCATTAATACCCTTTAAAAAGCTGGCATTGTTTATTTTTAAAAATGTTTAATGGAACTGTCTTAAATATTATTTCAAATCTATAGGATAGAAGGTTTATTTGATGAACAGTTACTATAAATATAGTTAGATAAATACCCATATTTTCAGAATTAATTTTATATAACTTAGGTATTGCTTTTATATCACAAGCAAATGAAATCACATTTATTTTTTGTTTAATATCCTGGTGTTTACAAAGTGTTTTACATTTTATAATATAATATTGAATAGTTCATCTAAGAAAAATGTCACATTTTTAAATTTCCAAACTCCGTTCAAAAACAATTAAACTTCAATAATTCAATAACTGAAAAGTATTCAAAACAGTTTAAAGTCAACAGCTTCTTCTGCGGAAGACTGGGATGTAGGGGAAACTTCTAGGGTACTTTTTCAAACTTGTCACATTTGTTTTTTGTCCCCACAATTTGCTGCAAATATTTGCCAGCTCTCAAGTCACCGAAAAGAGGCAGTCATGACATTTTAATACACACATATTCGAACAAGGAACCAATCAGAACCGGTTCCTTGGTCAAGTGCAGGCTATACAAATATTTGGCTCAGTGATCGCCAATAGATTTCATTAACTGGAAGCAAAGTCATGTCGAGGCCATCCAATATAATTGGGAACTCGCTATCTGGCATTTCGAATGTTTTTATCAACGATAAGGGGCGGCTCCGGATACCTGCATACAAATACAAATAACTGGGTTTGGCCTACAATCCGGCAAGTGGGGAAATGTAACTTTATGGGACCTTGGCGGTTTATCAAACAACAAAATGTTGCCTCATCATATTGACTTTGTTCGGCCAATAAAGAAAGTTAAGCAAATAAAATGCAGGAGTTGTGAACAAGTTAAAAGTTATTCAGAGATTGCAAGAAGAGACTTCAAATCCTTGCTCAATTTTAATCTTTCAAAAGACACACTCTTAAAGTATCTCGAACGATAAGTACTTAATCCTTTTTAAGTACCTTGATGATTCATTCTTCGAGGAGGCAGTGATAAGAATGCAATTAGCATTGAAACTAAAAGTATATATGCACAACCCCTCTTTAATATCAGCTTAAGTTATCAAGTGGCAATCAAGTGCCAGACTGTCTATTAATAGCACCCCTTCGATCGAATTTTAATTTCAGTTGACTTAAGAGATTAGCATTGGTTAAATTTATGGGCCTCGTCAATATTTACCGACGGCGCTTATACCCCGGAGTTATCAAGTAATTAACGCCCATTTAAAGGCAATTATCACTCAAACGGCTTGGGGTGTTGGATGATTCGCCACCGATCATGCCTGAGTCGAACTATGTTGCGCATACGCCGTGTGCCACATGAAAGCCCCATGACAAGTCATTTGCGCGGGTGTGCGAGTGCTGTCCCCGGGGCTTAAGACATACAGGGGGAGGGATACATGCACGAGTACTTAGATCAAATGATTTAATTAGCACTGGCCCCTCCAATTGTGTTCATTTTAATTACATATATTTTATCAGGCCGTCAAAGCTTACGGCTACGACAGCCAGGAAGGAGGAGGAGGCAGCAAGACATCGTGGCCCATGTGTCAATAAGTCAAATGATGTTAATTAATTGAGGCCAATAGCGAAATGCTCTGCTTCGGACAGCCTGCCAGAGGCACTTCACGATACGTTGCGTTTCGTAATTACTCCTAACGCATTGTTACATAATATCGCCTTGTTGTAATACGTACAAGGGCGCCACAAAGCCAAGTACTTGTCTTGGCAATACGCGGATCGTCTCAGTGAAGTGCATTGTAATGATGACAAATGACCTGCGGGAAGTTCCAGAAAGCAATTTACTTATTCAGTGAAACTTCCTCAACTTAAATGTCGCAGAGGTTCCCTCTAAGACAGATTACCTCAAGCGAGCATGCCTGGTTTATTTAATAATTTAGAGGTAGTAGCAGCCAGCAGATAATTCTAAATACGTCAGTTTTTAAATATAGTACATTGTCACATGTGAAAAAGACTTTAGATTCCCAAATTAAAAAGCGTTATCGTAGTTTTAGCAACTCACTGAAAGAGCTTTTATAGCTATCATCAATTAAGGTTCCGATAATCAAAACAGTTTGGTCTTATGCACTGCCTTCGAATGGTTGAAGTGGTGCTGAGCTATCCGATAGGCAATGCTTCCGGGACGGACCAATTTCTGTTCCAATGCATCGCCGTACAGCTGCACCAGCGATGGCTCCTCTTCCACGGGCTCCAAGTAGGCAGACAAGCCCCCTATTAACTGAAAAGATGTAACAAATAAGTGTTTCGAATGCAAAAATTGAGTTTGTAGCACCTACCAAACTCTCATTGCAGTTGAGGAAACGCACCGCCTGTACGTGTTCGGACCAAAGACGGCGTCGCCACTTGTTATCGTACTTTTGAGCCAAGGGGAGTAGCACCAGAGAACTGAATAGCTCATCGCCGTAGCTGGCTGCTTCAAAGTGCTCCACAAACAGATAGTAAAGTGGTTCGAATCTCGCCTTATCCACCAACTCCGCGTCGAAGTCAAAGTCATGGCCAGCATTCTGCTTGTAGAAATCCATCAGGTAATCACGCAGCAATTCATGCAAATCGGGCGCGAGGAACTGTGAGTCGGGGCCCATGAAGGCAATCATCAAATACATAAGCTTCTCCAGTGGGCTAACAATTTGCAGGCCCTCTCGTTCCAATTCCCTCACGAACGACAGCGTCATGCGGACCACCTGGTTTTCTTTGCGAAAATAAAATAACAGCAATGTCTAACCTCCCAAGAACAGCAAAATGATTGAAGTTGGCTGCCTCTCACCTGAGTATATTGCTGCCGGTTGCTGCTGCACATTTTGCAAGTAATTGCTGAGGATAAGCCGCATCTGGAAGAAGGGCCAGTCGGCGGGCAAAATGGGAGCTTGGGTGTAGCTCAAGGAGAGCGAAGGCTCCGAGTTGTCCTAAAGAAAAATATTAGAAAGATAATTAAAGAGAATAATTTTAAGGGAGGAGCTCCAGTACTTACAGCTATAATGTGGGGATAGACTATTTCCAGACAGGTGTGCTGCAGCAGCTTCAGACTGGCCTCATCCAACTTCACGTAATCTTCATTGAAGATAAACCGCTCAAAGGTGCTCTTGATCTGTGTGGCATGGGCGGTGGACAAGCAACACAGGTAGTTGTAGACCAACTGCAGCAGTTGCGGTCGCTTCAAGTACGTCTCCATTCCGTCGGTGGTAAGTAGCTGGTGGATGAGCCTCAGCTCGCTACGGGCAAAGAAGTTGGTGGCCAGGACTCGATTAAGTTGCGAGCTAAGCTGTCGCAGATACTCCGCCAGCGGCTCGAGAACCGCCGGTTGCATAAGTGCGTCGAACAATGGCCGTTTCTCGCCGCTCTCCAGCGAGACCGCAGCAAGCAGGGCCCAAAGGTTGCTCAATAGATGCACCGGATACGTCTCGCTGAGAATCAACTGAGGCCCGTAGTCGTGCATCAACACTGCGCCCACATTAGGCAACGCCGCGTGAGCGTGGCGCCGATCCATGTGGCGTCTCAGCATTACGGAGCCCTTACTGCGAAAATAACAATTAATTAATTAATTGAATAGGTGGTATCGCCGCCCCTTGCTCAACTTACGCCAGATCTTGGACGCTTGCAATAAAGCTACTGGACTGCACAAATTTTGGTAGGATGCTGTGCAGAAAGGGTTTGAAGCTGCTGGGTCCCAAGTAGGCATTCCGCGAGAACCAAGATACGGCATACAAAGCGGCACTCAGAAGGGTCATCTGGCTGAACTGGAAAGGGGAATATATCACACACAACAGCCTTGTGTTATACCACCTTAAAAATAACAATATCTTCTTTGCAGACTACTCACATCCTTGATCTTGTCCATACGCGTTGCTGCATGCAGCCAGCTGCAGCAGCAGTTGTTCAACGGCTCCATGAGCAGCTTCTGTCCCTCAACGTCGCACACTCCGCTCTCGCCGCTGGCCACCAGGGCAGCCAACAGGGCGGCTGCGTGCTGGCGCACCACCCCCGATCCGCCCACGCCATTGTCGAGAGCACAGTGATTGCAGTGCCAGTCCAGCAGCTGGCGCAGTGCGGGCAGGAATTGTCTGAAAATGATAGTGATTACCCCAAGACAATTGTCAGGCTTGGCTATAAAAATGAGCTGCACTCCACACACAAGCTCAGTATGATTTCGATTTCTCAAATTTCAAAGTCGAATTCAAAAGGATCTCTACACAATGGCGTCCTGGAGGTTGGGCCTACTTTTGGCACTGCTAATCCTAAACGACTTTATTACCTCAAACCGAGCAGTGAGTACCTACAGAGAGAACACTAGCTTTGAAAAGATATTAAGTTTGTCCTCTATAGGTAGAGATCAATCCGATGATCCTGAAGCAAGTAAAAAAGATTAACTTGCGATGCTTAAATCAAACGGGCGTGTCCGTAGGTAAGTGAGACTCCTTAAGAATAACTAAGAGGTAATCAAAGATTGTTCTAATTAAAAGAAATTATGGACCAGGTGAAAAGGGATAAGCGGCTGCCCACTGATACGGCCCTTAGCTGCTTCATACACTGCATGTTTGGCATGTTTGGACTGGTTGGAGCCTCGCATATATTAATCATTAAGCATTGTAATCTGTGAAAGTGAAATCCCACAGATTGACGCCCAGAACGTTATGCACATTGAGTCACTGGCGGAGGTCTTGCCCGAGGAAGTACACGACACGATCTATGGACTAGTCCGTTCCTGCGGCACCAAGAGTTCGTAAAAAGATTAAACTAATTTTATACATTAATTCGATACTCTTCTTAATTTGTTTGCTAGAGGGAAAGGATGGTTGTGAGATCGCTTTTGAAACTGTCAAGTGCTACATCGATGTCAATGGGAAATTTATATGGGATGAGATAATTGTGCTGCTTGGGTAGAGCGGCCACACCCACCTGAACACATCACGATTCGCGATTCCCAGAATAAGCAGACAGCGCAGGATCCGCAACGCCTCGATCTGAACACGCACCATGGGGCCCTGCCAGAGAGATGTAGATTAAACTAAAAAGGCTATCCCATAATAAATACACCTAGAACAAACCTTATTGTCTTGGAGAAACAAATATTGTTGGAGCCTCACAATTAGGACGCCCTTTGAAAGACCCTTTGCGATATCCAGATGTTGGCAGATCAAAACTCGGATGAGTTTTAAGAATAGCGTTTGGGGCTGTCCATAGAACTGATTGTTTCCCATCGACAAAGGTAGAAAATGGGTAAAGAGTACTTCCAGAAGATAGTTTTCATTGGCCAACTGCTGAGCCATCTTGAGATTGGTCCTAGCAATCCTTATAAGTAGTTTTAAACAGGACTCCACTGTGCTGTTGTCTGGCTTCACTGAGTCCAAGATAAATCTAAAAAAATATGCTTATTTAAATTTCTTATCTAAGCACGAATGGAATTGTAAAGCCCACCTTATTCTTTGCAATATATTTGTTCGCAACAGGCAATCCATGAGATCCGTCTCTGCCAGTTGGAAGTCATCCGTGGACATTCGGCTCTCAGACTCATCTTCGTCCACATCAGCGCGCACACTTTGACTGGTGGTCAGTAGCTTCATGTAGCGCTGAAGAAAGGCAATGGAATCGGGATCGGAATCGCCGGCCTTATCGTCTCCGCGATTTCCCATAACCTGCAGCGTTGGCTGCCAATGACAGTAGGCATTATCCTGGATATGATCGAGCAGTACCTCGTCGGTTTCATTATAGAATAGACTCGCCATTGAACGGCTCACAACCTCAAGTTGGGCAGGGGCATTGTCATCCAGGCCGAAGCGCAACAGAAAAAATATTTTCGATATTGGCAGAGTCAAGACTTGGTCGTAGAATCCCTGATTATAGATGCTAAAGATCCCCGCCACGGCCCCAAAGGCGGAAATCCTTTGCTGCAACACAGTAGATCTTAAAGAGTAATAATTAGATTCTACCTTTGACTCAATAAACCTCAAAGCCTACCTTGCCAATCGGAAAAGTTCTTGGAGCGTATAACCCGGACGATCGGCTTCCTCGCCGTGCAAATAAAGCTCTCTCTCATCCAACTGAACTGTAGATTCCCCATCTTTAAGAGTGTGAGGCAGGAGCACACCCTTCCAATCGAAGCGAGCATTGAACTGCTGTCCAGGCTTCAGTTCACTCATCTTGGCTGGAATATCCCGCATCCAGGCCAGTTTGTGGTCCTCCACGAGATTGAAATTGACCCAATTACCCTCATCACTCCGTTGTAAAAGCTCTAGCGCTGGACTTGAGTCGGGAAGTAATGTAATTGGTCGATTATTGGTTTGAGGTGACTGTGTGGCTTTCGGTGGCTGTACTGGTGCTTTAATGATCTTTGGAGTTTTCTTGTTTTCAAATGGTTTCTCCATGACTTGACGTTTCTTGGACAACATGGCAATCAGAGAGGGATCTGTAAATTAAATAACGTATTTTAATTAAATACTTTTTAAAATCGTAAGCATCTTACCCAACGAAGCCAACAACCGTTCCCGCTCGGCCAGAATATCTTGCTCACTCATTCGGTTTAATACACTCAGATTTTCCTCGTGTATTTCCCGGGCCATTTTGGAATCTATTTCCACAGCATCTCTATCTCTTCCTGGAGAAATTGACATGGGCATTGATTCTTCTGATATTTGGATCCTTGCCTCTAATATTTGGCGGCCAAAGATACTGCGGGGTTTGCTCGGAGTTGCCTAAAAGCATATTTATTATGAATAAAAACATAAGCCCCGCTTTGGTTACGATTTTCTCACCGGTTTGTTTTCCTGCAGTACAGCAGGCCTTTGTACTCCTTGAGTTCTCTCCACAATTTCGCCGAGGACATTTTTAATGGAACTGACATTCATTTTGCTGCCCTTTACGTCACCCAGAATGTTCTCCTGAATTTCATCCATTAATATTTTGGCGACGTGAGTTCCGCCAACCTCTGGCGGGCCACTTGTTGCTATTCCTACTATTTCTTTAGCAGGCGGAGCAATCTCCTCCTGCTTTTTCTCTGGAACCGAGGTAATACGCCCCAGTTTTGCCTGCTCTCGTCTCTGGGCAAACATAGACTTTTTGGGGGCTACGAAATAGTTTAATAAAATATGAATATAACGTGTCTTGAAAGCATGTAGGTATTTACCTCTGTCTGCACGCACAAAAGCCGCTGCAGGCTGGAAGCCTGGATTCTTCGCTCTTTCGGCATTGAATTCGGCGGACATCCGGAGGATATCCTCCTCACTTTCGCCGGGCTTTAGTTTCTTAAACATTTTCGTCAGCAAACAAGGAAATAATTTCAAAACAAATGCGAATCGGTATGACCAGTGTGACCCTTCGCAGAATAGGTAATTATACCGAAATACAAAATATGTTTTGGCAGTTAATGATTTAAAAATACTAAATATTTTATAATGTAATTCTTAATAAATAAAATTAAGTTGTATAGAATAATTTAACATTTAACATTTGGTTAAACCACAATTAATATTAGTGGTAATTCCATAATCACTATTTCATTTACACATACGAATAACTGTTATCAAAAAGAATCTTTAAAAAATATTTGTGTATATTTAAATATAGATCTTTTACTATTGAAAAATGAAATTATTAAAATATTTTAATGCCATCTTTTAATTTGTATTTAAGTAGAAAAAACGATTTAATAATACATGCATAAGAGTCAGTGACCGATTATTTGCTATATCCGAAAATCCGGGGAAGTCCCTACTTTTTGAAAGTGGTGCCTGTGTCGGCCAGACACTTCAGGAGCGATTGCTGTGCCACGAGAGTGTCCTTGTGCGGGAGAGCAGCCACCTGGAAGAACATCTCGATGCCCTCCTTAAAAAGCTCAATGGCCTCTGCGGTTTTCTGGGCCTCCATGGCCCTGGCGGCCTCCCGATACAGTTCCTCGGTCTTGATCAACCTGACGACGCTCTCCTTGAGGGAGATGTTCTTGCGGCAGCGCGGACAACGAACGTCCTTGGCCAAGTCCTTGGGAAACTTCAGCAAGTTAACGCAGTTGGCCGAAGTGCACCTGGAAAAGTTTAGTACAAATAAAGCTAATTCTGGGCATTTTTTTATTAATACCCACCAAAAACGGACTTGCTTGTCCAGTTTCTGGAGCAGTGGCCAGTTCTCCTGACAGGCCATGCAATTGCAGCTGAACGAGTAGCGTCCTCGCAAGGACCTCTGGCGCTCCTTGAGATTCATTTGAATGAATATGGGACCGTAGTTGACTGCCACCACTTCGTTGGGTCGATGTGGCTTGGTGGCCGTAAGGATCAGCTTCTTTCCCACGAAGTGACTGGCAACACTGAAGTCAGGGGTTAAAAATGTTTAAAAGGGTTTTTAAAATTATCATCAAATTATCAAAATATTTAAGATATACATAAATTTAAAGTATACACTCATAAAATAATATTAATACTTCGAAAACAGAAGCGTACCTGGGCCAGCACTCGTGATTGAAGTAGGAACCGGTGCCATACAGTCCAGCGGCCACAAATACCGTCTTGCTGCCATCGAAGCGGTGCTCCTCGGTCACCTGGGTCTGATATATCTGATGGGCGTTGTACTGGAGCACCTGGAGCAGACCCAACAAGGCGGTGGCCACCTGTAGCTCCACAGCAGTGGGGTTGACGCCCTCCGTCTTGCGCCGACCAAAGTACAGAGCCTTCTGCAGGATGCGCATCAGGAAGCCGGCCATCAGGGAGCGCTGCAGGTAGTCCTCCGGCTGGCGCTCCTCCTCGTGGGAACACAGGTGCTCGAACAGCAGATTGGCCGTGGCCAGACCCTCCTCCAGGTTGGGCGCCTGGGTGAAGACGCGCAGCGCAATAAAGCATAGAATGGACATGCCAGAACCGATCAGCAGATCCATGAACTCGCACTCGAAGCGATGGTAGCTGGAGCAGGCCTCTCCCATGCACTGGGCGGAGCAGAAGGCGACTCCCGAGCAGTGCAGACAGGACACCGGCGTGTGGAGCCTGAAATTGTTAAATTAATCCTAAGTCCAGAGAGTCCAAGCCCAGAACATACCTCTTGAAGCAGTGGTGACAGTTGGTGCCAAAGAAACTGGGTATCAGGCAGGCGGCCACTGGGTCCTCGCTGAGCACCACATCGCCAGTTCTCAGGCCCTCGGCGGCCACCACAAAGCGTCCCTTCTCCTTGGTCTCCACCAGCTTGACCACCTTGGCAGCTCCACTAAGCTCCGGGTTCTCTCCGTGCGTTAACTGGGGCACCTGGCCTGTATGGTCCTCCTTTTTAACCGACTTCACCGCAGCTATTTCCTTGCGACATTGGGCGATGTGAGTGGGATCAGAGCCAGCCATCTTCTCGGCGAGCTTTAGCGAGATCTCAGCACGGGCGGCTTCTCCCATGACTTAAACAAATACAAGTAATTGATGTTTCCCATTGAATGTTTCCTGTTAACCCACCTGCATACGCCTTGGCCATCTTGCAGTAGTAGTCCACAGTCGTCTTTAGCTCCAGTCCGAAGTTTGTGGCCAACTTAAGGTCGCTGAGGGCAGCCTCGCCCTCGCCCAGCCGGATGAGAATGGAGGCCCTCGTTCTGTAGGCCAATGCCAGGGTGAGTCCATCATCGATGGAGGTATCCGCATTCCGATCCGGCGCCCGCATCACGGCCAGATTGGCGGCGAGCAGCGCCTGCCGGAGCAGCTCCCTGCTCTCTTCTCCCTCCCCACTACTCATCAGATAGAACTTATCCGCCTGGGCACGTCGCTGGGCGGAGAACAGGACGTCCTTCTGCTTGAAGACCGGCTGGACATGCTCCAGAACTCCCAGCACCGGATCGCAGACCTCGCGGTCGCTGAAGATGGACAGCACCCGGGCCGCATTGGACTTCAGCTTGCCGAAGTAGTTGCGCAGCCACTTGTCGCCACATGCCTCGCGCACATCCATGCAGAACTCGTTGAAGAAGCCCTGCTTCTCCGACTGGACGGTCTGCGTGGCGCAGATCTGGTGGTAGGCGTCGAACTCCATTTTGTCCTGGGAAAATTATGTAAAATTCGGTTCAATATTGTCTTTGGCCAGCAGATGAAAAATCGACCCCGTCCGCGTTTTCTGATCACCACTGGCGATGAGTATTGAAAACAGCTGGTGGCGGACGATCCTCCAAAAATAGCCCCCGATCGTTCAGTCCGCGGCAATATAAATACTCGCGACGGAATCGTGAACTAGTACCAGCAGTCATCGGTGTTCACTTTCGATATGTTCCCCTTTTTTAAAACTATAATTTCTTACGCTTTCACTTGGAAATAAAATATCCGTGGGGGTCCTTTTTGATTCAATTGTAATTTATTTTTTCCACTCGAAACGCAAGCGTTCAGTTATAATATTAAACTTTATTTGTAACTGGAATCTGGCTTATAAATCACATTAAATAATTTATTTAAAAATTAGCTAAACGTACAAAAATATAACAGTATGTATATCCGAGTATTTCCATAGTTATATATTCGAAGTTAAATATTTAAGTATATATTTTTCCATCGCCTGGAAAATATTCGAGTTAAGTTTAAATTTAAATTTAAATGTATATATATATTTCTCATGGACTAGAGATAGATTTTGTTGAACCACGTTGCATATCATCCTGGAAAGAGTTTTTTAAACTAAATTTTAAGGGATTCGCTTAACAATCCGATTTAATAGAGGTTATTTTCCGACTAGATGTGTCCTGTGGAAGTGGGAAACGTAAAACTAAATGAAATTATAAACCAATATTGTGTGTTGAAAGTTCATTTTAATTATTGTATTTATTTGCTCGAGTAATGGTTGCATGATTTTCAGTGATCAACTTCATTTAAATAGGTAAAAAATGATTCTAATGATAGACTTCGTATAAAATGCGGTGCCTTTGTAGAGCATACATTATTTAGGATAATGAAAAATCATATTTAAAGAGTCAGTATTTCACTAGACGTACAAAAATTCAATTGGCTAATTAAGAGTAAGGTACAAATTATACATACATACTTTAAATTCAGAGTTATTACAATGTATAAAATAGGATTGAACTTAGGACTGGTCGGGTCTAGATTCACATGATATATATAAATAAATTACATGGTGTATGGAGGATGTGTGTGGTTTTGTTTGCTTTTTGTTTCTGTTTTTGTTTGTTAGCTTTAGTCACAATTAATCTCGTTGGCTTCATTTTGCGTTGCGACGATACGATCTAAGAGAAAATGTTACTAAACTTAACAAATAAAATGCTACAAAATTTCAGCCTCGCCGCCGACAGCTCCGAAGCGTACAGGTCGGTATCATAGTAGGTATATATGTATATATGTGTATATTATAAACTATTATCATCACATTGTAAACGTTAAGTGTTTCTCATTATTTTGTGTAATCCATTAATCTATGCAAAAACGAGTAGATCGTCGTGTTTAATGTCTTTTGTGTACACAAGCTTAAAACGCTGCCGAATTCGCCTATTCGTCTATCCATCGACTAAGATTCCTATTCCTGGTTTCTGATTTCTGATTTATGATTTCTGATTCCCCTCACTTTCCGCTTTGGCTCGCTCACTCTGAATTCTGCTTTCGAATGCCATCGGATGGGAAAAACTAAAACCCGTAAAGACATTTCGAAGCCGGTTCCGCCGTTTTTGGTATGTGTGTTTAGCACTGCGAACAGTTTACTGGCGAAGTAGCCTACGTACAAATGTAAATAAATTAGCACTTATGATAGCCTAAGAAATGTGTTGAGGGACTCTTGCTCGCGTCTTCCACGCGCCAAAATCTAACATTTTCTTGCATTTACAAATAAATTAGCCGTAGTATCACTTATTTTGTATTTTAAGAAAATAACCAAACTAATTTAACTATAAATTAAAAAAGGATTAACCCAGAACATGGAAGAGGCCTGTTTTTTACACTTAAGGAAAGCAGCAGCACGAGTCTGTCTCGATGCAGCAGAGAGCGGAGAGAGTGGCGGACCGCCGCCCGACTTAGTCTACCTCTACTACTATACAAAATGGAGGAGCACAGCGACGGCCGCAGCACCAGCCGCATCCCCGGCGGCAGCCCGATCCGCCCTGCAGAGCGGGGCCGCAACACCCGGTGATTGGCCGGGCCGAGCCGTGTTAACCTGATCGGAGCGAGATTTGGGGCGGCAGACATCTCACGACATCTTGATGCCCAGCGCACGACTCGAGTATTCGTAGACCACGTAGCTGATGGACACCGCCGGCAGCACCTTGAGGAAGTTGGGCGTAATGCCACGATACAGCCCCGTCAGGCCCTCCTGTCGCACAATCTTGCGGAACAGGCCCGTCATCGTTTCCTCGCCGCTGTGGGCATCGCTGCTCTTCAGGGGGATCTGCGTCTTCCGCTTTTGATTGGCAATCGTTTCGGCGGCTGCAAATGCGAAATGAGTTGAATTAATTATAATAATTTGATAAAAGAATGTAGAAGGAACCTCAGTAATAAGTTGATTCATTTAAATCACAGAACTACTGAGCATTTTTTTTTAGTTACTATAATATAATACAATAAATAATAATAAATAATGAGAATGCTCACCTTGTGCCTGTAGCCGAGTGCGTACCAGGGCCAGCGGGTAGGAGCAGAGCTGTCCAAGTGCACTCGATGTGCTGCCGCAGGCCAGGAGCACCAAGAAGCTGGGCTGCTCGTTGTTGTCATGACTGGCAATGTACCGCCGCTTCAGTGTCTCATACACCGCCAGATCGATGCCGGCGTAGGGCAGGATGCCCAAAATATTCGGCACATAGCCACGATAGAAGCTGCGTGCTCCCTCGTGCTTGTAGATCTTGGCCGCGGCATCAGCAATGCCGGCATACTGTCCCGTCTTCCTTAGCGCCAGGCGCGTCTTTAATACTTCCATTGGATAGATGATGGTTTGGGAAATGCCGCCTGCCGCAGCCCCAGCGTAGAAACGCTCCACGATGCTCATCTGCCGGCT
Source organism: Drosophila pectinifera (assembly GCA_008042775.1). Taxonomy (NCBI): domain Eukaryota; kingdom Metazoa; phylum Arthropoda; class Insecta; order Diptera; family Drosophilidae; genus Drosophila; species Drosophila pectinifera. The sequence goes on from VNKC01000771.1 coordinate 70,917, forward strand.
GGCGTCCTCGCCGCGGATCAATCGCTTCATCTGCTCGTAGGCGGCGAACTTCAGTGCCGTTTCGGGGGCAATCTTCAACACATTAATGCCATTGCCACGCCACATGCTCCGCGATCCGCCTTCCTTCAGCATGATCTGCATGCACTCTGAGATTCCCATTCTTTGCGTTTGTACCTATAAGGAAAGCTAGTTTAGTGAGAGTTCTAATTGAAGGCTAAAGACTGAATGCTTACCTGCAAGTACACTTTGATTCTGTCTAGGGGAGCCGTGCACGTCCGGGAAACTGCACCAGCTATGCCACCAGCCACCAAGTGTCGCCACCAGAGGCCCGTCTGCATCTCTTTCTGTGTGAAGTCATCAGGTACATTCATATCCTCGCCAATGTCGAGGTACTGCAAGGATCAAAAGAGCGAATGGTTAGACTATTTGTTGGACTGTATTGCGTTTACATTTAAACATTTACGCTAATTACGCTAAACTACTTCAATGGAATGAGGAGGCTACGTAGGAAAATACGTGAGATACATGAGATATAAGTTAAGTTAGAAAGAAAAGCTATTAAAAAGAAAAATCTTCTGTCAAGGCTAGTCTTTTTATTAGAAGATCAAGACTCTTTCCCTATGATTAATAACCTTTGGCGCCACCATTAGACCCTTTAGCCGCCGTCTCCTCTCCTCTCTCTATCTCAAGAATAAGCGCCACGCCACGCAGCTGCAGTCGATGCTGTAATACTAAAATAAAACGATGCAGAGGAGGCCAGAATGATGTGATAGCCACACACACTTGCGACCGCCAATCCTCACGAGAATTGCGGAAGCGGGCGAAAGAAAAAGGCGATGTGCAGCCGCCGTAAACAAAGGTTATATCATTCACATTAGTCTCACTACCCGTGCAACTATATACACACACATGTATGTATATCGGGTTCGTGCCGCAAGTATATACTTTATTTTCGCGATTTCAGTTTTCTTTTTCTTTCCTCAGACGTGCCCTCAACCCCTCCCCGAATATAATTGGCAAGCCTCCGGTCGCTCACCAGTTGGTTGTGCAATTTGGCAGCAGATCCCGTTTAAAAACTAACCCAGCGAAGCGAAGTATTAATTAATTTGATGAATTGCCCAGCTTTTGGCTTTCGCTGGACGATTTAAATCGAATTACGGCCGCTGAAAGTCTGAAAGCTGTCTGGAAATTGATAACAATTATCAGGTCTTGTGATGTCTGAAGCTTTCGCGCTAGCAAATGCCGAATAGCACTGAGTTTTAGAGAAATCCCACAAAGGTTATTACACTTTCCCCCCATCAAGGCAAAAGTAGTTTGCATTAATAACACCTCTAAAACGATTTGTTTATCTCTAGTCAGCGGAGCAAGATATATCCAGTAAGTCCCGGTAAACACATCCGCTCTTGGGATGTGCCAAATTATTTTGCGTATTTGTCACATTCGCACGGTGACCATAGTCGCGGAATGCGAACTTAACCCCTGATCAGCGGGGGTCACGTTAGGTGTTATGCGTTAAGTGTAAATAACAATTTTAAGCAGGGCACAAACAGAGCTCGGAGCTCAGTTAGCACTCGTGATTAGCGATTAGCAATCACATGGCAGCCCATTCAGGGGCTTGTGGGAATTAGTTTGGTCAATTAACAAAATGGAATATTAATCCGACGCAAAAAGGAGCGATGGAAAATTTTCGCGGAATGTAAATTGGCCGGCAAATGCAACGATCACTCCCAATGGAATTTATCATTTCCGAGAATTACTGTCCATATGAATGAATATATATCTTTTACGTATAGAGCGAGTCACATGAGTGCGAAAAAGAGCTTTTTTCATTTTATTTATTTTTAATCTATTTATAAAGCAGCCGTGAGTTTTGGCGCCTCAACGTGGAAATGGCCGTGAAAGGATCCGACCCAGAAAACAGGTTAACACACGATTAGGGTTGTCCGGTTGGGGTTCACCGATCCATGAATGACTTACTGTTCATGGACTCTTACTGGGTTCGCCTAACACCATACTAACTTCAAGGCGAGCACGCTTGATTGGTCAGTCAAGCAAACGAGATATGGAGGCAATCGGGGCCAAGGGAGCTACCCTTGGCTGCTCAAGATCTGGGGGTTTTCAAAGTACATTCATATATGCATATGGAGATGGAGTGGATCATCGACCGAGCGATGAACTTGACTCATCGCCAGCAGAATTTGCTGCCGCGATCTTGGCGTGGGTTAAATCCCCGACAGACTTCGCCGACGTCAGCGGCTTTCGAGTAAACACCAGAGCAGTGTGATGTAAACATCAACAAGTTTTTAAAGAGAGAGAGAGAGAGAGAGAGAGAGAGAGCGAGGGAGAAAACTGTTGACGTCACGGAAATTGTGGGGGCTTGACCAAGCGGCCAAAGTGAGGGGGCCCTGCGGAGGGGGTCACATGGCGCTGACTCAGTGCGTATACTCGTTACACTCTGACGCCGTAACACACATACGCAGTGTTGGCCAAGAGCACAAATCGTGACGCTTGGCAACCACTAGCTATTTGTGAGAGAGCAAGGGAGCTAGAAGACGGAGAGAGAGAGGAGCCAGAGAGCAGAGTGCGCAAAGAGCCACGCGCAGCGCAAATCTTGGGCCATTGGCATAGTGTGTGTGTGTGGTGTGTGAGCTAAGTATGTCGTCTTCGCCGATCGCCGGGCCAAAGGCGGAGGGCGGTGAAGACGGGGACCGGTTCCATATCAGCACGTCACCCGTCGGAGCTCGTTTTAGCCCGCCATCGCCGCCGATCGATCGTCGCCGTCTGTTGCTAGGCGATTTTTTTGGTGCCGTTCATGGGGCAACTTTAAAACCGAAACCAAAGAAACCAAACCGCGACGAAGGCGAACAAACTGAAACATTGTGTAAGTGTAAGTACAAGTGCAGCGCGAGTACAATTGCAACAGCTGCGAAGTACAAAAAGCGGAAAGGAACTTAAATTGCTGCCATTTCGAAGGGTATTTATAGGCGACACAGCGAAAAAAGATCAAGGAAGTTGATAGCAATTGTGGCGTATAACCATGAGCTTGTTATTTACATCTCCCTAAAGATTAAACCATTATTTCTTTTGAAAGAATAATATGTGACTGGTTTCAACATCAAAATAATATTGTTTTTTCTGTGTAATTGGGTAAGTCAGTTAAAGCAAAGTCCCTGCCCCCATGGAGATCCCCATTGAACAAGTTCCAGGGAAAACCGCAGACGATAAGATAAGCGCAGAGCTAATAAATGGTCAATGAGTCAGCATCCGCTGCAGCCAAAGCTGTATATCAGGTATTGGCGGATTCCTAATAAAACTACAATCAGGTCGGAAACCTACCCGTCCCATCATATCCCGGAATATGATCACGAAATCCTCCATCATGTCTCCAGCGACTGCCATCTGCTGGATGTTGTGGTAATCAACTGGCAGGTTGTACTGATAGGTGCTATTCCGCAGCATCTTGTCCAGTTTGCACTCTCGCACTGCTTCCGAACTAAAACTCCGTTTTCCGTTTCCGCTAATTTTGGCGCCGGAATGTGGCTTTCACTGTTAGTCGCTTGGGAAACAATTGCAACTTTCACTCGAAGCCGTTACAAAATCTGCACGCGGCTCTCTTTGGCTTTTCAGTATAGTTTCCTTCTTTTTAAATGTAATTTGTTGGTTGTCTGCGCTCGATGCTGAGACTTTGGCCGATTCGCTTGATTGCAATTGAGTTTGCACTAGTCGCGGAAAGAGAACGGCGCTCGGGCTCAATTATATAACTACGCTCCAGGCGCTTGTATTTGGGGGCCTAGGGGGTTTTCACGCGCGCACAACCAACGCGGGAGCCAGCTGACTGAAGACTGAATCCGGAGAACCAGAGACCCGAGGGTCGAGAGCCGAAAGCGTCGTCGCCGATCGCCGAGGCCGAAGCCGAAGCTTCGCGATATCGCTTCGCGAGCAAAGTGCACCCATCGCACTTGTCTCTCTCTCTCTCTCCTCTTCTCTCTCCCCCATATAGCGTTATGGCACACCTCCCTGCCCCCATCTCCGCCGTCGCCCCTCTCTTTCGGTGAGCCCGCGCGTGTCGGCTTCTGAACAACCCCCACCAAAGAAAATGTACCCCGCCATCGCCAAGCCGCCAAGCGGCTTCTTCCCAATTAGCTATCATTGGCTTGGACCGTTTTGACACCCATCCCCCCCTGCGTTTCCCCGGCTTTTCACATGCCCATGCCCTTCACCTTTTCTGACAGCCACCCGAATAATAACATAAGAACGTCTGGCTGTCAGATATCGAAGGAATAATACCCTGTATCCGTTATATTCGTATGTATATATTAAAGAAACACTGAAGGTTCTTGTGATTCCCAACTGTGTATTCCGCCTACTCGGTTTTTTATAAAAAAAATACAAATAACACAGGGAATGTCTAAATAAATCCATTTACGGGAGTAATATACATTTACATTAATAAATAATATTTAATGCAACATTTTTGAAGAAATGTAGCTGAATATATATAGGAAAAATGCTTTCTTTTATACTAAAAATCGTACTGAAAATTCATTTTCATTTCAAATGTTATGAAAACTTCATTAGTATAGACACATTTTTAATTTCCAAGTCGGAGGAACTAACAGAGTTGGAATTAAATATTTCCTTAAACCTCAACATACCCTTTTTTCTCCAGAAAAAAAAAGGTAATAAACTTTAGTCAATGGGCCAGACGCTTTTGGCATTTATTTGCCTGTTATTATTTACACGTTTCGAATCTTTATCACAGATCGATTTTTCGCATGGCAAACCGGATCGCACCGATTTCGCACCATCTCAAGGGTCTGCCGCCGAGCGAGCGCGTTGATAGTCACAGCCACATGACGGGCGTGTGACTTTATTAGCTTCTCGCTTGGATGACGCTCTCTCCTCCAGGGGTGAACTTAATTGTGTTTACGGCCGGTGGAAACTTTTCCCTTATACCCCATACCCCGCATACGTCACACGCGTAAATAGGGTCTGCGATTAGGTCCAAGAGGCTCGGGAGATCTTCTCGCGTGTCGTCAACGGAAAACACATTCCGAAATCCCGAATATAGAAACGCAAAAAATGAAATGGCACAGTCTTATCAAACCGTAAAACACAAAATACAGTGCAATAACAAGCTAGTCAGTGAAAACTGAGCTCTGACCACACCCGTGATAAGCGAAAAAAATTCCAAGGGATAACCACCGACAGACACACCCATTTCTAGGGGCTGGCCCCTGGTGTGAGCGATGTGATACCTTATTAACAAGCCGGAATTAATTTACGATGCCCCATAAATACATGTGGTTAGCTGGATAGCTGTAACGGGGGCTGTTCAATTGCCTACTTAACGAGCCCCCTTCGGCCTTAAATTGCCATTTGACGCAACCGAAATTGTTGTTTATCACTAAAACAACAATTCCCCGAAACACTTGTATTATATGATCACAACAGACACGCAATAAAGCACCATCATCCATTCCTATAATAAACAGAGTTGTCCAAGTCCCAGCTTGAGGGTCTCCTCTATCAGGGTTTACACAATGGGGTTTATACAATACCTAATAGGTAATTTTACTTTCAAGTGGATTTAACTAGAAATGAATCCCGTTCTGGCTACTTCGCGACAGTTACAACTTCCAGACGGCGGACTTTGGCCAAGAGTGATTGCAGAACGCGCTTCGCGTAAATATTTGTTGCAAATAACTAACAAACAAGGCAAATACTTGTCTGGGTCTTATCGGTGCGTAATTGCGTTCAGTTTCTAGACGAATCAATCATCTCATAGGAGGCAACTAAATTATAGCGCCAACTTAATTAATGCCCAGTTAGTTAGTGCGCAGGCTTCGTCTAAAACTGCCGTTCATTAGGCTAATGCAGGAAGGGGGCCCTATTCCATATCCTGACCCGTATCCTTGCAAGGCGGCTAAAAATAGCGAAACAGCGAATGGTACCTGTCATTCTCGTTGGCAGCCACTTAAAAGCACGTCAGCGGGTCTCAACCGGCTCCCGAGAGCTCGCCATACTAAATCTTGGCTTGGCAACAATCCCATTGGAGCCGGTTGACCTTAAGATTTCAACTCTGCAGGCAGACGCCAGAAAACAAAGCTGAGCTACTGATAATCAAAAATTTCAAAAAGTTGTTTCCAGCTGAGCGGGATTCCTCGAATCGACATTTATGCACAGTGGCACTCGTTGTATGTGATTCTACAGTTACATGAAATTGATATAAATTGTTAAAATTAACAGTGACAGAGCAAAAGATGATAAAAGTAAACAAAATGATTACGCAGACAGCAGAGCAGGCGCGGTGGCATCGTCACCTGCCCCGAAAGCACACAGAAAGAAATCTAACAATGAATTGGCTAATTTCTATCAAATAAATCAAAATTCTTGCTCTTTACTTTTATAATTATAAGCCTTATAAGGAAATTCGAACGAAGGAACAGTAACTGGTAATTCATAAGTGTTCAGAACTGCTTTTAGTCAGCTTTTGATATTTTAATTTTAAAAAAGCTCCTTTCTTGGATATACTAGACATAGCCAATAACTTCCTACAGTAACCGACCGACCTCAACATTGAGCGTGGTGATCCCCCAAGTTCAACTAGACTCTGTTGGGAATTATTGAGGATCCCACGTATGCATTCAGACTTAACTCTGCACTAATTGGACTTGAGAGCTAAGTTACTATAATATCAGATCCGAAAATCCCATGAGTTGACTCTCACTGGGTATCATATTTATTTCTCTGTGTAACGAGATTCCTTGGGATCTTTATGACAACTGAAAATTATCCCGATAAGAGGGCAGGAATGATATTTTAAAGCATCTGTTTAAACTGTCTGATGAAATAAGCGTAACGTTTACGTCAGGCCCCGACTAAGAGAGAGATTAAGAGCGGGAAAAGCTCCCACTCTTCAGTGCTTCGAGGTCCAAAAATAGTCACTCTCGCTCTCTTTCGAAAAGAGATAACCACAACAACGAAAATGATATACATGCAGGCAATACAATATATGCGGCTGATTAGCGATTAGCAAATGGAACTGATGATAAAGCCTTTTTAGGTGGGTGGGATGGGTGTGTACGATGGTGTCCGAGCGTTTGTACGTGTGTTTATTATTTTTTTTCTAGTGCCCTACAACTACTTGAGGGACTACAGCGATATTAATGGTAATCGTAAAATGTTACTTGGCGGATATGTACCTTCAGATCTTCCTCAGTTAGTCAGGAGTAGTGTGGGTGTAGGTACTATATTCGACAGTATAGATCGTAAGTGGAGTGTGGAGTGTTTTTGTTATGGACGAGGATAAGAGGGGAAAAGTTAGGCAGTTAGTTTCAAAATACGAGAACGTTAAACAGCTACAAAACGGAACCAAGATGACTCTAGGTAAAACAAACGCGGCAGAAGGAAAAAGCTACATCGGATCTGCTTGTAAACTCAAGAACTTGCACTAAGTACTATTACTACTGGGCTTAGCAGCTTCTAGTACTTACAGTAGAGTGCCGCCAAAATTTAATCAAGTCGTGTATGTCCGTTGAGGGCGCCAGGAGCATGAAGTCGCGCCACTCGTTAAAGCTAATGTTCAGGCTGCCGTCCTTATCCATTCTACAAAACAATTATCCAAAGTTAGGCACTTTAAATTCATCATATTAGACATAATCTTAACCTGGTCAACAAATTCCTAGCCTCGTCCAAGTCAATCTCCAGGCCCAGGTCCTTGAAAGCGGAAATCAGTTCATCCAAGTCCACTTTGCCTGTAGGAAAAGTTAAAGGTATCAGATATTTAATACTAATAGTATCCCTGGATCAAACTCACCATCACGGTTTTTGTCTAGATGCGAGAACTGCAAGACCAGGTTCTTCTCGTGCTCCCGCACGTAATGCAGGAACTCGGCAAATCCCACGTTGCCACTTTGATCCTTGTCCGACTGCTGAAGGAATTTCTGTGGGAACAAATATGGGCGGAATATTACTGAAATTACCCTCTGGACTCGGAATATTACTGGAAAATTAGTGCCACTCACTGGCGAGCTTGACACGTAATGAGGCTCTGACAGAGTGCCGGCGAGCTAAATCATTAAACAAATCAATTTCCCGTATCACGAGGGCTTCGCCCAGCGGAAACCATAGGAAATCTGGTCTGTTGTCTGCACATTAACCCTTTGTATTACCAGCTAATCCAATTCTGATTGTCTATTTCATTGGAGGCCAAAACTTGTTGCATGTCATTTCACAATCTCACGATTTAAGCAGGATAAATGGAAATATTTATGTTCTCTTCTAAAAGCAACAAGGCTCTATTTGATCTATTAATAAATTCTAATGGAATGGCTGTCTATAATAAGAAGTCGAAATAAGATACCTTAGTATCTGAACAAAATACAAAAGCCAATAAGTTGGCCCATTATTAAACTAATTAAAGCAATAAACAAGAGTTGTACAAAGAAATTGCAAATTTTGTGGTTCCTTGACAGACAAAACGCCATGTTACATTTCCTGCATAGATTTAGAGGGTTAAGTTCAGCCGACCTTGCAAAATGGTTTGCCCAGATCAGGGCATTCTAATAATGTACACCGAATAAATTAAGATTCACCGAGATACACACGGCTGTCAAGGCCGCACATTATTGATCTCTGCTGTTTCGCCGTTTCGTTCTCTAAAGAATGACCGAACAAAAGCATTGCAATTCCCCGACAGAATGGCGAGACCCGGGCAAGCACATGTGGCAAACTTATGGTATATGGTATAGAGAGCCCCGCGCTCACCTCCGCATAGACGCTCGACAGGCCAAACTCGTGCAGTGCCGCCGACAGGTCGTGGATGTCGATCCGTCCGTCACCGTCGCGATCCAGCTTGTTGAAGATGCGCTCCAGCCGCTCCTCGTCCTCGATGGGTATCTCCACGGGCAGGATGGCGCCGGTGTTGGCGACCGTGCTCGGCGGCGGCACTCCGTGCATGTTGTAGGGCATGGTGGTGAGGTGTGCATGCTGCAGGCTAAAGTTGCTGGAGCTACCAGGAGCGTGCTCATAACTGGTGGCAAGGGGGCGGGCGGTGGCGTACGTGGCCTGCGCCTGTTGGGCGTAGTTGTAGCTACTCCTCGGTTCAAAGTCCAAGTCGATTTGCTGCTGCTGCGGCTGCTCCTGCTGCTCCTTCTGCTGCTCCTGCTTCTGATCCTGCTGCTGCTTTTGATCCTGCTGCTGACTTACTGCTAGGGATGCGTTGTGTTCGATTCCAACTTGCTTTCTGACCATTCTCCAGACTCGTGTTTCCTGTGTGTGCCTCGAGTTTACAAACAGTTACAAGCAGGTGAGGATTTCTCTGGGGTTGCTCTGTTTTTCTCGAGGGGAATGCTCGCTCGCTATCTTGGGCTGGGACTCAAATGGGGGGCGCTGTTCCTATGGCCGGCACATTGTGGTCAGCTCGATGAATTACCTGGAAAGGGAGTCGCCTGAAGAGGCATTGGATTGTTTAGAGTTTTCATTAGTTTAATGTTTACAGAGCCGCGAGCGTCTGGGGAAAACGATAAACAGGCGGCGCGCATATCGGATTTCAGGCTGATGAAGTCATCAGAATTGCTCAGCTGGCCAAAGGTGCGAGATTTTTCGAAAAAAAAAAGTAAAAGTGCCAAGTGCAGCCATTGATTTTCTCTGCTGAAAATGTGAAGGCCAACGGCGCGCATTTCCGGGAAACCTTGAAAACTCAGCAGCTCGCAGCAGCAGCTTCACGCACACGCACATGTCTGTAAAGGGCAGGGGCAGGGGCAGGGGCAGGGGCGGGGGCGGGGGCAGGGGCAGGGGCAGGAGGCGTGGGGGAATGGGAGAGTTTCCCCAGCCAACTCGAACTTTCTATTCGGCCAAATCCAGCTCGCAACGTCCAATTCTCTGCACTTGCACGCACTTTCTCGCGGCCACATCGCCTTTCTCAGCGTTTCTTCAAGCGACCGAGCCTCAAATTTCTCGGAATTTTTCAAATTCTGCCAATTTGGCAAAAAAAAGAAATATTCTGCAGTTCTGCACTAACACACACACACACTCCCACACGCATGAGAGAAATTTGGATAAAAAGAAAGCCATCTATTGCATTCAAGCAGAACGCACACCTTATACGGCCTGTTACCTATTGAGTGGCTTATGGCTCAGTTCGTCACGGTGGATTACGGTTTTATGATTTAAAGTACGGCGAAAACATATATCTTTAATTTTTTGCAAAACGCGTCGAGTGACCTTCTCAAAATGTTCGACGAATCCCGCACTCCGCCGCCACGCGCGTTGGTGGGAATTCAAGTAAACACAGCTGGTCATACTGTGCCGCTGTTTGCCATAAAACAGCTGATTTCTCCATAATTTTTATGGTCAAACCCAGCTGATGACGATAGTATCGAGAAAAATTCAAATTTTTGAGCGCGAAAAAAATTCTCAACAAATATATGCAAATATTACAAATAACGCTAAGGTTTCTTTACAATGAATAAGTTATATGTAATTAGGTGGTAATTACATTTACTTAAATACTTAAGGCAAGATACTAATATTGATAAATCAATCTGACATAAAATATAAGCTTTTATCTCAACAACATTTAAAAACCATCCATTATAAATTAGGTTTGTTCTGTATTTTTCGACATGGACCTCGTTGGTATGTTGAATATTCAGCAACTAAACTATTTATCATTGTCATGGCCATATGTACGTTGGTAGAACCAATATTGCTCAATATGTACCTAGCCACATATTTCATCTTAATTTTGCCGCCATATTCTTAATCATCGTAAATAATAATTTAGCTTAACAGAGTAAATAAATTATTTATAGAATACGCTTTCTTCTCTCCAAACAGGTATTATTTTTAAACGACAATTTTGTTTACCTTTATAAACTGCTCACTTAACATAGTTATATGTAAAAGTCAAGCTCCAAATAACATTGATTAATTTATTAAAACTTACGACTATAGGAAATTGCCTTTTAACGGAACCACATTAAAAATCGGAAGCCGTTATTCTTTAACTTGTATTTAATGTTTATAACAGCGCTGTTTTATCGTAAATGGGGTCTTTACGGGCGCACAATTGCTTATCGGAATTGAAAACTCAAGTAACCATTTATAAAGCACTTTACTGATTCTTGAAATCCGAATACGATTTATAAAGGTCTGTAACATTTAGACCCCTTTTTTTGTTTAATTTTAAGCCCCAATTTGGAATCGTTGAATAAAAACCCAACGGAAGTACGATGCTTGGCGGCACATAAAATCTAATCGCAGACCCAGATGGAGGTTCAAATTGGCTAGAACAGGCAAAGTTGGCCATTCCCAGCAATTACCCTACGTGGTATTTATGACACTGGTCCGCCAGTGCAGCTCAAGAGCAGCGACATTGTCTTGTGCAATTATAATTAACCATTTTCCATTTTTGTTGACGCAATTTAGGCGAGCGCACGCCTAGGCAAAGTCAAAGGCACACACAAAGCCCAAAAAGTAGCCAAACAATATTTATTTTGGCCAGGTGCGCTTGTGACAAACAAAATGCGTCTTGGCCAAATAGAAACAGGTAGATTTCTAGCCTATCTAGCTACGCACTGGTGCTTCCCCCTCATCGATGCCCTAAAGCGGCGCAGATGATAAATTAAGTTCTAGAGATCGCCAAAAATTATATGCAAATTTCGCTTATAAATTCCCATTTTCGGATCCAGAAATACAGACCTGGTCGAGGGGGAATTTACAACTAGATAATGTGGGGAGTTTGGGGTCATTTTCGAAACGATAATTAAGCCGTGCTGCCGCTGAGTTTCTTCGTCGTTAATTATGGCCAAGACCAAAATCATAAAGGCCACGAAAAATCTGGTGGGCAGCCGGTCTCGCGGGGCTTTGATTTCGACAAAAAAAAAAGGTTTCTTCCATCAGCTCAGCTTTGCCCCGAAATTGCGAATTGTTTCGTCTTTACTGCGCCATGTAATGTGTTTATTAAAAGTTATATTGTGGTGTTCGCCATTGAGAGGCGGCGGCGTCTTTATGGCCACCAGCTGATGTGGAGCAATTGGACGAGGCTGGGAGTGGGACCGCGGCTGGGATTGGGATTGGGGCTTCGCATCTCCACCGAAACCCGTTATGGCCTTATGGCGGGGAAACGAAAACGAAAAGAGTTAAAATAATTAAATGCGTGCCAGCGATGAGTGAGCACATTACATCGCGCACTTGGCGAAGCGAGTACGGTTATTACCAACTTACCAACATAACAAATGTGTTTAAGATGTGGCCAGTCCGGTGGAGTAGGTCAATCCGTTGGCTCTGGTCAGGGACAATCGCCGGGGAAGGTTATGGCTGCAATCGGGGGAATAACCGGGTCGTAATGACAGGAAACACGGAAGTCTCAGGGACCTATAGTCATCCTAATTGAATGTGCCCTTAATGAGCCTAAACTGCTTGCTTAATAGGATATATATATATATATATCATTTAAGGTCACAATAAAAATGGTTAAAAAAATGCAAATATGTCAAGCCTTTGGGTACTTAATAAGAGCTGCAATCTTCTGATCTTGATTATATAAATATATATTTAGTAAGTTTTATTAATTTTCTTCTTGAATGTGTAATGTACCTTTGTATATTTATTTTCAAGGCAAAACCTACATATTTCCTACATAATTGCTCTATTTTCTACATAATCCCGATTTGATTTGCTCTTGATATAAGGTTATCTTGGCACATCCCATGACATCAAGGTTCGGAATGCTCGCCAGTGACCTTCGGCTACCAATAAACCTAGTTGTCATTGAGTCGGGCTCATAACGAGATCAACATTAATTATCATCGAACAAAGACATTTTCACACTGCAGTTTTAATGGTTGTTTAGCACTTTGGGCGTGCCACCACTTACAACTTCCAACATCAAACCAAGTCGAAGTCCGACTCGGAGTCCACTTCTCGCCCACGGGCAAACGGAAATGGATCATTAGATTTGCATGCGATCAATGGGCTCACATTACGGCCAGACCTACGCCCTTTCCATTGGGAAATGCCCGGGTCCGAGTGTCCAAATTTCCAAGACCTAGCCCAAACCCAGGCCCAAGCCCACGTCACGGCCCTGATCATGAAGGGCCAACGCATTTCCCAGCCGTAAACTGCAGTCCACAGCCGGGGAGCTACGCAAATATCGCCATTGGACGAGACAGGGGACAGATCATTAGGTGTTTGTCTATTAGCAAATGGCGACAGCATCATTACCATCGGGGATTGCACTTTCAAGGTTTCCAGGCGGCCATTCTCGGCTCAGTGGCTCAGTGGCACCTGGAGCCAGCCGTCGTCACTCGGCGCCGGACCATGAAAATGCAAATATTTTTTGTTGCTGCGCCCTTAGCAATGTTTTTCAATAAACCTAATGAGTGAAATAGGCATGAAAAGGCAAAAATACAGAAATACAGAAATACAGAGACACAGACCTGTATGTAACTGCGCCTGGAGAGTGTGGGGAGAGATGGCGGGAGAAAAGCCGAACATGGACCGCCAGCGAACCTGATTTACAGCCACTGACAACAGGCCAGGTGACCAACTGACCAACTGACTGACTGACTGCCATTGCCCAACGACAGCAGCACCACCAGCAGCCCCAGCAGCAGCAGCAGCTCTTAGACGGTTTATGGCCACCTTTGATGACTGGGAGCAGGCTCCTCTCTCCTCTCAGCCTGGCCAAAAGGTTCGTGTACTTCGTACTTTCGGTTTCGGTTTCGGCTGCCGCGGAGTCCGAAAACTTGTTCCCGCCATGCAGCGAACACATCGGAAAAAGCAGCCACAGCACACTGAAAAAAATATTCAGAGAAAGCTACAGAAACTTATATCGATTTGAAAACAATTTAATTTTATAGAAAGTTATTTTTCAAATAAAGGAAACCACTTGTTGTAGAGCTTAACTTTTGAAGTTCGATTGAAAGTAGTCTGGGTAATCGGATGAAGTAAATTAGAGTTTTAAGACAATAATTATTGCTTTTTGAATTTATTGTGAAAAATAAAATACACATAAAAATAAAGCCATTTTAATATATATAAAATAATTAGGTTAATATATATATTGATATAATATATTTATTTTTAAAAGAAAGCAAACCACTTGCAGTAGAGCTTAACTTTTGAAGTTCGATTGAAGGTAGTCTGTGTAAAAACAATAATGAATTTGAATTTATTGTGAAAAATAAAATACACATAAAATAAAGCCATTTTAATATATATAAAATAATTACGATATCAATAGGATTTTTTTCCCATAATAGCAATTATGAAATCACTGGAAATTTAAAACCAACTGAAAAATTACCCTAAAAGTATGCTACAAAAGATTATACTTTAATTTCCACACAGTTTCAATATATTTTAAATCTTAAGAAATTTAGGATTTTTTTTAACAACAATTTATTATAAGAACAAATAATAAATGTAAACGTTACAAGTTAAAATGTATTCAAGACTTAATTTTTATAAAATAAACTATATTTCAAACACTTAATGTGGCACATCTTTACTAGACTTTTTTTTGCGTGCAGCAGCATCGAGCCGAGCCGATCAGATTGCATTCGAATCCCGCTCAGCCAAGCTGGCCATTATATAATCCAGTTAATTTCTTTAACAATTTTTGTTTCTCCGCCGCTGTTCGTTGTTCGCTTTTCGGATTTCGTTGTTTTGCTAACCGCCGCCTCTCCAGCCAGCGTCATTCGTTGTTTGGATTCCGCGCTGCTTGGACGTCCATTTCAATCGGCGCGCCGTCTCTCGAAGATCGTCTGAAGATCGTCTGAAGATCGTCATATATAGCCAGAGGAGCAGCATCATCATCGCCACCAGTGGTCGTCGTGTTCGGAACCGCGCTCTTTCTGTTGGATTGCGAAACGGGCGTTTGGCATTGCTCATACGCAGCGTGTGACGACGGGTCGTGCAATAGAGACAAGAAGGATTCAAACAGGGTGTAAGTGTGTGCCAAGAGTGTGCGTGTGTGTGAGTGTGATTGAAATACCTGAAAAATACACAAATTTAAGGAATAAAGAGGATATTCAACAAGGATACAAGGCATATAAGTCATGGAAACAAATAAATTATAAAGGAAACAGTAAATTGAATAAAAAGTAAATTATTATGATAGTTTGGCTTGTTTTAATGCCTGAAAATATTCAAAAACTGTGAACTACAATTGCTTTTATTTAATTAATATAATTTAAAGTTATTTAAAGCCACTTATCATCACAAAAAAAAATTGAGTAACTGCTTGGAGCTTAAAAAGACAACCATAAATGAAACAATAAATTGCCTTAAAAAATAAATTAAAAGCAATATGATAGTTTGACTTGTTTCAATGTCTGAAAATATTAAAAAATTGTGAGCTACAATGGCTTTTATTTAATTAATATAATTTAAAGTTATTTAAAGCCACTTATCATCACAAAAAAAATGGAGTAACTGCTTGGAGCTTAAAAAGACAACCATAAATGAAACAATAAATTGCCTTAAAGAATAAATTAAAAGCAATATGATAGTTTGGCTTGATTTAATGTCTGAAAATATTCAAAAATTGTAAGCTACAATTGCTTTTTTTAATTGATAAAGAATAAAGTTATTTAAAGCCACTAATCATCAAAAAAATCGAGTAACTCCTTGGAGTTTAAAAAGACAACCATAAATGAAACAATAAATTGCCTTAAAAAATAAATTAAAAGCAATATGATAGTTTGGCTTGTTTCAATGCTTGAAAATATTCAAAAATTGTAAGCTACAATTGCTTTTATTTAATTGATAAAGGATAAAGTTATCTAAATCCACTTATCATCAGATAAAAATGTAGGAACTCCTTGGAGCTTAAAAAGACAACCATTTTAATAGAAAACTAAACCAAAACTTATCAAAACTATTATTATTCCAATCATTCCAATCTCTTGAAGTATAATTTGAACCACAGATTTCAATCAAAAAGTAATCAAAAACCGTAGTTATAATGCAAAACCCATTAACCATTATCCGACATCGACTTGACTTAACGCCACCTTCGCGACGATGTAGAAGTAATCAACTTGGCAGCCAAATCAATCTGCCCAGCCAAGAGAATATGAGCCCGCTGAAATTTCCAAATAAGCCACGATTGCACCGCCTGTTGCATTATTGGCCAGTTAGCCAGTTAGCCAGTTAGCCAGCCAGCCGCCGCACACAAAAGCCACGCAATCCGCAGCCGCAGCCACGAGCTCCCAGTGAAAATGTTGAAACTGCAGGCGGGAGAGCTGGAGCTGGAGCTGGTGCTAGAGCCAGAGCTGGGAGAGTGAAAGAGTGGAGAGCGGAGGTATCCAGCATGGGTTGCCCAATGACATTTTGAAACCGCATTTCCAGTTGATTTCAGGGAAATGCGACAACGAGACGAAAATGGAAAAGCCCGAGAAAACACAGGCACACAAGCTAAAAGCCGAAAACGAAATCAATTAAATGGCACAGAGTTTGCAAAGTCGCCGCCGCATATGCAAATGAGGCTGGGGTGTCATGGGAAAACGGAACTCGAATCTCGGAATTATCGGGGTCTTGAGACAAAGGGCAATCCAAGCGATCGGATCACAAATTGTGTGCAAATATTGGGACTGAGCCGAGCTGATAATGATCGCAGTTTGTTTACTTGGGGCAATGGTGACTCCAAGGCGGATTATGCAACCGCCAGCAGTCGAAATCTGGCCAACAAGGGAACTCTTTCTTACCAACCCAGCACTGGCTCCAGCTAATTATTACCACTTTTTTGAGCGTCCGTTTTCAATAAGCAATTTGTGACCCGCTTTCGGCCAACAGTTTTTGAACTTGAACCAATTCGCAGCTGTGGTTTCTTCGCTTTTTTTAGCCTTCCTTTGTATTTGGCCATAATGCCATTTGTCGGTTTATGGATCTCTGTCCCTGCCTCTGTGTCTGCAGCAACAAAGAGCCAGCTCTGAATGAGTGAGAAAATAAATTATACATTTTTTTATTTCGCGGCTTCGGAGTTCGCTGAAAATGTATTCTCCATTTGAATTTGGTCAAATACAAAGCGCGTTTCTTGTGAGTTTTAATTAGCAAATATTTGCAAATTACAGCGATGCGTGATCCGGCGGCGGTTGCCTTGAGGTCGATGGGACCTTGAACTAATTTCGATGGGAAGTCCATTATTATATATTGTGGATCCTCATTCAAGTGCAGAATAAGGCCACAATATCCCAAGGGGGATTTAAGGGGTTTCTGGACTAAATAATTAAGCTTAAAATTGGAGAACAACTCGATTTTCTTTAACACTTTTTGTTAGTTTAATTGAATTGTTTTCCTATGAATATGAATTACATTTAATCTTAGAGTTCATTAACTTTATGATTACCAAGAGATTCCATTTAAACCCTCTTCAAATCAAATTTAATGAATTGCATGAAATATGTTGAGTGGTATTATTGACTTCGGGGAATCACGGGGAATTAACAGAGCGAAGTTGAATCAAGTCAACAATGTTTTAAGATCTAAGATAAGGTTTTTATAAACTTGTAAAGTTATTTAGCCAAAGCAGTGTTCGTGAAATTAAAGCTACAAAATCGTATATTTAACATGGCGGAGAAAGCACAAGAAAGTGTTGCTAGTCAAATGTTGCTAGAAACATGTTGCTGGAAATATGTTGCTGGAAACATGTTGAGCAACACCCATTGGTGCAGGCAACCTAACTATGTTCAGCAAATTATAAACTATATTGTGTCATAGCTCTCATATAAATCATCCCATTATATTTAAGTTTAAAGAAAAAACAGCCACAAAATAATATTCATTATATATTTATATACTATATTTATATTTATTCTACGGAAGTTCAAGGCTTAGTTATTAGTATTTCATGATTCATGAATCATAGCCTTTGGATACATTTCGAAACCTATACATGTTGATTGGGAAAGTTAGCTTAAACACCTAATATTAAAAATAAAATAATTAATAATAAAATATCTTTGATCCACAGCTTTAACGATCCATGCCCAGCGCTTGATCGCAGCATCCCAGAGCAGCAGCCAGAGATGAAGGAAACGAAGTTGGTGCAGGACCAGGGAGATGTCTCCCTGCCGGAGTCCCTGATGAAGATTGCCAAGCGAGAGCTGCGCGAGGATCGGTGCACCCGGGAGCAGAGCCTGGAGCAGCTGCGCAACTGGGTGGCCAAGAACGAGGACCTGCAGAATGTGCGCTGCGACGACACCTTCCTGCTGCGCTTCCTGCGCGCCAAGAAGTTCAGCGTTCCGATGGCGGAGCAGACGCTGCTCAAGTACCTCAACATCCGGCGCACCTTCCCGCACATGAGCACCCAGCTGGATTACTTGGAGCCCCGCCTGGGCGACCTCATTGACCAGGGCTACATCTTTGCGGTGCCGCAGAGGGACAAGCACGGACGCCGCGTGGTGGTCATCAATGCCAAGGGCCTCAATCCTAAGATCCACACCAGCTGCGACCAGGCCAAGGCGCACTTCCTTACCTACGAGTGCCTGATGGAGGACCAGGAGACGCAGATCACTGGCCTGACGCACGTCGGCGACTTCTCCGGCGTGTCGACGGCGCACGTGACCAACTGGAATCCGACGGAGTTCGCCCGCATCTTCAAGTGGGGCGAACAGTCGCTGCCCATGCGCCACAAGGAGATCCACCTCATCAACGTGCCCTCCACTCTCAAGTGGCTCATCGACTTTGTGAAGAACCGCGTCAGCTCCAAGATGAAGAACCGCCTGATCATCTACGGCAGCGAGAAGGAGCTGATGAAGGGCGTCGACCAGGCCTGCCTGCCCCTGGAGATGGGCGGCACTGTGCCCATGAGCGAGATGATCGAGCTGTGGAAGCAGGAGCTGGCCGCCAAGCGGGACCTGGTGCTTGGGCTGGACAAGAGTGTCCTGCTCTCCGACCGCGGCATCCAGCGGCGGAGCAGCTTTAACGCGGAGAAGGCCAACAACGGCGGACCCAACTTCGTCTCACAGATCGAGTCAATCGAGGGCAGCTTTCGGAAGCTGGAGTTCGATTAGCTCCAGCTCTAGTTTTAGTTCGTAGTCCGTAGTCCTAGGCATCCATCCATCCAGTTAACCCAATGCGCAACGCTTCGCAGGTCCCCCGATCCTGATCCCGCTCCCGATCCAGGCCAGAGATCCGTAGCCAGATCCCGGGGATCCCCGCTTCGCTTCTCGGTGGCACTTGCTTTACTCATCCTGCGCTTCTTTGTATTCAGTTTGTTCGTTTGGCGTACAATAAACGAGAGGAATAGTTTGGAACCATATACCGTCTAGTCTCTCATTCTCACTTCATCCTCCGGTGGCCCGCGTAGCGTGGCCAGTGCTCCAGCTCCTGCTGCACTGCCTCCGCCTCGGTATCGAGCACGTACAGCTGGTAGTCGGCTTGGAGTCTGCGTCGCTTCAGGGATTCCAGGATCAGGGCCTGGGCCGACCTTAACTGGCAACTGCTGGGTGGTCTCCGACTGAAGTTACCCACAAAGGCCATCACCAGAGAGCTATTCTGTGGCAGATCTCCCGGGTAACTGCTCTCGTATCCCCATCCCCTGGCCTCGAACGCCTGACAGTCCCCGGCGATCAGGAAGTTGTACGGCAGCTCCTCCACACGGGATCGCTAAGAGATTCGGTTCAAGATAGCTTTGTTTCAGTACGGCGGCACTCACTCACCTGCAACTTGAGCAGCAGCTCTGGGCATTCCCTCAGACATCCCTCGCTGGCCGTGTGGGTAAAGAACACGGTCACAACTCTCAGGGGATCCAGCAGAGTTCCACGGCTCCGCAGATCCATATCCGACCATATATCATGCCCGATGAGACTGAGCCGATAGCCAAAGTCCGGCACTTGGGCTGCAAGCAATGGGGAGAAGTGATTCAGCTAATATAATTCCTTTGTTGCTTCATTTAAAAAAAAATGTTTAATGAATCATTTAATGAAAAAGAAAATACGGAGAAAAAAAGTGTTCTGAAAGCTTTTAATTTATCAATTAACAATTCCATTATATTGCTTGATGTTTCGACACTACATTTCCATTTACAAGAAAATTAAAAATGAATCAATTCCAGGCAACTCTTTATAATGTATATAAATCAAATAGCCCACAAATAGTTAACTTTTCAAGCAATAAGATACGGAGATTAACATATAAACAAACTTTATTTTGTAACAAAAGATATATATAAAGTTCTGTTTCTGTGTGTAGAACTACACTCTTAAAATCTGTCCTAGATGATAAACATATTGTATTTAATTTCACAAATTAATTCTAAACATTTTCTTTTTCACTTAACAAAAGAGAACTTTGGGGATTCATGATCTGTGGGCAATCTCGGGTGCACCTCGATCATTGACCACTTCCGCCTGGGCCCACAAAAACTCACATGCTCACATAGGCTCTTATCATAACTCGTGCAGCTTGCTCGGATTAATATCAACAGAACCGAATTCGTCCGCCATCAGCTGGAAAACTCACTTTGTCGCCAGAGCAAATAGACGGCCAATCCCAGGGCGGACGCACACATGAGCAGCAGTCCCACCGACCGCCAATTGAGACAGTCTTTTGTCATACTCGAGCTGCTGGGTGTCGCGGAGGAGGAGATCGAGGCGGTGGCTGCCAGCAGCGGAGTGGATTCGTTGACTACGACCAGAACTTGGATATCCTCAACGGATCTGATGCTGCCATACGAGGTCTGGGAGACGGAGTCGAAGTCGGTATCGGCGTCGGCGTCGGGAGAGGGACGCCTGGCTGTCGTAGGGGAATATAGAGCAAACAACACATAATGTAGCTTAGCCAAGATAAAAGAGTGCAGATGATTAGTCAAACGACACAGTTTGTCCAGACTACTCTGATCTTGGTTCGCATAGTACTTGCTGATCGCGCGCAGACTATAAGAGCTGACGAACATCTTGGCGATTTGCCACTGAAGCTCTTGGATGCGAGGAGATGAATGCTTTGGGCTCAGGCTTTATCTAATCAACGCACCTCTTTATCTAGTCCGTCGGGGTCGCTGTCTGGCTTACCCATTCGCACGGCAATGTGGCTGGAGTCCATGGCTGAGCAGATCTGCCTCGATCTGGAAGGGTGGTGCAACGGAGTGGGTCAATCGGATTGTTACTGGATCGCACTGGAAAGCACCACCCGATCGATTCGATGCGCTGCCAACGAAATGCATAAGGCGACTGTTACGAGAACAAGGGAAAGAGCGCGAGATCGCCCGCATGACGTGCTCAACATTGCCATAAACCCGATCCAAGTACTCTCTTATCACTCACACTCGCTCGTTCTCTTCACTCAAGCCCAAGCCCAAGTTTGGAGCATGCCGGAAGGAATAACATTCGTATTGCGTTTATTTTTGCCCTTCGCTTTCTGATATATCTTCAACTAGACTCTAAATAACAATCATAAATGGGATTTCTATTTATACACAGAAGTTGGCTTTGCTTAATTTACAGTGCTAGCTAGCTCCGGAGCAGTGACTAGACCCTGCTCCCCCCTTAAGACTAACGCAGGCCATCATCGAACCGTAATAAGTTAGGAGAACGTGCAGCCACAGACAGTCACTGACATGGACGCGGGACAGGAACAGTGACGATGACTGGGACTCGGAACCATTTAAAAACTTCACAAGACAAAACAGAGATGGGTTAAAATCGAAAATCGATCGAAAATCGAAAAGAAATGCATTCGCTTGGTGCCTATAGTCTAAACTTATTACGTATTACGCTTCCGCAGCAGCTGCCAATCTCGGGATTTGGATTGCATGGATTGCTTGGATATGGGGCTGTCCCATTTACTTGTAGGATCGCCAGATTTGCCAGGCGCACAGGGCTGCCGAGAGGAAGGTGACGCCCCGATGCAAGTATTTGGTTTTGCAGTTGGGCGAGTAGCCCAGGATCACAGGCGAGGAGACATCTGTTAGCGGCAGCTGCTCCAGTACGGTCTCGTTATTCTCCACCTGGAAAGGAAGAGAAGAAGGTTAATTCATCCGGATGCACGTACATTAGATCCAGCGCACTTTACCTGATATTGACAGCAAGGATCATAGTTCCAGGAGACCGTGTAGAGGCCGCTGCAGAAGAGCGAGAGCGCACAGGCGGGGGCCGCAATGACGGGACGATCGCGCCACAGCAGGCTAGCCACCAGGGACACCACGCCAGTGGCCACGGCAGTCTTGTGCAGGCAATTGCCGACCCAAATCCAGCGACCTAAAACAGGAACCTTGGATTACGCACCTTAAAACAGCGAATTCAAGATGACAATCCTCACCAGTTTCATCGCCTAGACGCGGCGGCTCAATTATGATGAAGTCCACCTTTTTCTCTAG
Organism: Drosophila pectinifera; assembly: GCA_008042775.1. Taxonomy (NCBI): domain Eukaryota; kingdom Metazoa; phylum Arthropoda; class Insecta; order Diptera; family Drosophilidae; genus Drosophila; species Drosophila pectinifera. Next base: position 93,244 of record VNKC01000771.1, read on the forward strand.
CGCCTTGTCCAGCTCGGCCTCGAACCGTTCGTGAGCATTGGAGCTGTCGTAGACCTCACGAATGACATGGAACGTCGGCACTTTACTCGTGCTGGAAAGGATCAAAGATGTGAAACATCAATCACTGCGGCTCTATCTCTGCTTGCGCAGCGAGTCCAAGGTTAAGGTCACGCAGGAGATTAGGGCCCGCCACCTCTGGAGCAGTGGCCGCCACAGAAGCCATTGTCCGGCGCAGAAGATAAATAAAGCCGCTTGGAAAATTGCATAACCAGGACAGGTGCACGGGAAGAGCCGAAGCTGCACTGCTGCAGCGCCGCGACCGATGGCGTTGCGTAATCTCGCATAGTCAAGCAGGCACACAGAATTGTTCGTAATTATTTACCTTTCAATGTTTCTGCTAACCATTTTGCTAATAATTTGTTTTTTTTTTTGTTATTAAACTCAGTGTGGCCACACTTGGAGCGCCAATTCGATACCACTTTGGTATTGGGCAGTATATACTAAAAAATTTGAATTATATCGTAAATACGAGAATCGAATGATCTAGTCAGATTTTCATAACCCTTATCTCGAGTTCTTTCTGACTAAAAACATTTCCTGATCGTGAAATTTCGCATATCGTAATATACAAATGTGATACATTACACTTAAGCAATCCATAATAGTAGCGCCCTTATCCTTGCCATCTCTAGTTTACGATATGTAAATTTTCGATTAAAAACTTAAAGATTTTGAGTTTATAAGAAATTTACCCAATTGCATTGATTAACTTTAATATCTATCTAACTAATAACCGTTAGTCGTAGCAAAATACGCTTAGCAATTGTAGATAATCGTATTTATTTATAGCTGGCCGGCGTCTTATTGTCGCCAGAGAGCCTGGCATTTCGCCCATTGTCCGATATGGTCTCACTGCGCACACACTCATTGAAATTGGAAAATTGAAAATGGAAAAGCATCGCTTACCGCTCCCGGAATTGCACGACGATAAACACAGACACAAGCAGTGCAATGGCGAGAACAGCAACCGCTTCCGGCCACCCAAGAACAAGCGTTATAGATGCTTCATGCCCGCGGACAACAACAATCTAAACCGCAGCCAGTCGCTGGGGTCCTGCAGCGCCAACAGCTCACAGATCGCCCACGCCATCTCCTTCCGGGGCCCTGAATGTCCCGACGCTAGCATTCTGCCGTCTTCGCCCGCTTCAGCCGATTTGCTTGATCGGAGCCACTTCGAACAGTGCTTCCAGCGGCTGGCCAAGCTGGGCGAAGGCTCCTTCGGCGAAGTCTTCCAAGTGCGTGATCGCACCGACGGCCGACTGTACGCCGTTAAGATCTCCAAGCAGCTGTTCCGCGGCGAACAGTACAGAGCCGAGCGGTTGGAGGAGGTGCGCCGCTACGAGGAGTTCTCCGGTCACGAGAACTGCATCCGCTTCATCCGCGCCTGGGAGCAGTATGACCGACTTTTCATGCAAATGGAGCTGTGCCGCGAGAGCCTGGAGCAGTATCTGCTGCGGTGCCAGCGGATACCAGAGGAGCGCATCTGGCACATCCTGCTGGACCTGTTGCGGGGACTTAAGTCGCTGCACGACCGTAATCTCATCCACCTGGACATCAAGCTGGACAACGTTCTGATCAGCGAGGACGACGAGACCTGCAAGCTAGCGGACTTCGGGCTAGTCATCGATCTTGACCGGGCCAACAGCCAGCACGCCACCGAGGGCGACTCTCGTTACATGGCGCCGGAGATAATGCAGGGACACTTCTCCAAGGCGGCCGATATCTTCAGTTTGGGCATCGCTATGCTTGAGTTAGCCTGTTACATGGATCTGCCAGCCAATGGGCCACTGTGGCACGAATTGCGACACGGCATCCTGCCCGAGGAGTTCATTAACAGTGAGTTTGTACGAGATAGGATTTTAGTTACGGTTACTAACTTTCTGTCTGCCTAGAAATATCCTTGGAACTGCAGACGGTTATTAAGTCCATGATGATGCCGGATCCGCTGCAGAGGCCCACGGCAGAGCAACTACTCTTGCATCCCAGGCTGCAGCGCATGCAGCAGAAGCGCAAGTCTCTGATGACCCTCAGTCAGCTGGTAGTAGATCCTTCAGTGCACACCTTGAACTTCCGCTTATCTCGCACGCCTATATCTTTGCAGTCGCGAAGTATTCGTCGATCCCGTCTCAAAGTCTGGGGAAAAATGTGCAATTGGAAGACGATCGCCTTCCGCTATCTCTTCTACTTCTTGGAGGTCCTGCATCTGTACAAGCCCATCGCTTCGCCAAAACCTAGCATCAACATAGCGCTGTCCTCGCCAACTCCCACATCAAAACCTGCCGCACCCAGGGTGGAGCTCACGCTGGTAGGATCCACGCCCATCGCCAATCGCGATTGCTTTGCCTCCCATTTTCTTTCCGGCGAGGACGCCCTCGAGCTTTCCCAGCACGACATTCCGGCAATGAACTCGACACCATTGAACCATAACCAAGGCAAATCCCGCTTCGATTTGCTGAAGAAGAAGTGAGTATCTTTGTTTAGCAGCCCATGGAACTAGCTTACGATTTTTTGTTCTCTTTCAGTGTGGATTCGCTAGGCAAGAGTGTCCAGGTACCGGACTTCGAGAGTCCGTCCACGGGCCCGTCGTCGCCCAAGATCCTGGACACCTCCTCCTTCCGACGCAAGAAACTGTTCGCGATGGACTATGATGATGAGTGAGGGAAGTGTACGGAGGCACCGCCGAGAGACGGAACAATATATCAGTTACGGAACAAATACCAGATACATATGGCAACCGAATATATCGTTATATATATAGTTTAGATCTAGACGTTAGAGTTGTACGAAGTTCCCTAGATTTAGTCTTACAATTGTGTAATGTTAATGCTTCTTTAGAAGAACTTGTTGAACTTGAACTTATAATCATGTGATATATATACGAAATGCGATTTGAAATGTTAAAAATAATAAAACACAGGTAATTGAAATTGCTTCCCCTCGGATTTGGTTTCTTAATTCGCATGACTTTCGCGGTAAATTGAACTTTTAAATTTAAAATTAACTAGGATGGGTAAGTTTTGAATGGGAATGCTTTGTTCTAGAAATCATTATTTTGAAAAGCTATTTCAGAAATGTTCGCGTTAAATGTATTAACATTAGTATTATAAATTAAAATGCAATCGATAGCTGCTATAACTCCGACTTAAGTATTACCTGCATATGCTAAATAATGAATTTAAAACAGGAAGACTAGCTGGGTGGCAATTGACATGCAGCTAAGGTCAAAATAGTAGTATTATTAAAAATAATAGTAGTATAAAAATAATAGTAAATTCATCTTTAAACCTCATGTAAATATCTTGACATTGAGGAACCAATCCAATTGTAATTTTTGGTTCGAACTTAAAGCTAGTATAGTAAATTAAGCTAAAGCATTAAACTAAACTGTCCTTATGGTTAATAAACTCTTGATTAAATTGTTGTATCATAAATTTACATAAATTTGTTATGAATTACATTATTTTTACATTTATATTTATAGTTCACATTTAAGTAAAAAATACTTTTTAATTCTTAAAGAAAACCTTTTGTTTGAAGTAAACACAAATGTTTACGATAATAATAGTATTTTAAGTAATTTAAATTTAAAAATGAATATTAAAATTTTAAATTTACAAAAATGTATGATATTGTAAATAAATTATTATTATTAGAAGAATAATTAGATAATTTCCGAGAAAATATTTTTCTTAATCTTTAAGATTAATTAATATATTGAACCAAAACAAAATCTTTATTTCTTACTACTATTATTAAATGCGCTGCAAACTTCTGATCGTAATCAAAACACCTAGAAATACATAAAGGGTATATAAATAGTATTTTTTTAATAGTATATTTTAGTAGACCTGATGGCATATTCCAAAAGCAAGTCGCGGTCACACTGTAGCCGCACATGTTGCTGGTAAACAAATCCGGAAAATTAAAGTGAATCAAAATGACAAGAAAAAAGGCTCCCAAGCAGAAAACGGAAGTCGTTTTTGACGACAAGAAACGCAAGTAAGTGACAGTCCGGATCCAGCAAAGATTTTTGAACTGGATTACTATCTCAAACGTACGCATCCCCCGCAGAGAGTTCCTCACAGGCTTCCGCAAGCGAAAGAACGAGCGACGGTCACGGGCCAAGGCGGACCTGGAGAAGAACCTCAAAGAGGAGCGCAAGCGAATTCGACAGGAGGTAAAAGATGGGTTCAAGCACCTCAAAAAGTCGTACGAGCCACTGCGCGAGCTCACCGAAGACGACAAGAAGGAGGAGGGTCAGCAGGAGACCTACGAAGATGAAGAGGTTCAGGTCAAGATCGTGGAGTTAACCACAAACGACCTGGCGGCGCAGCGCAACATGCTGGGCGCCAACACAGCCGAGGACAGCGAAGCCGATGCAGAAGAACAGGAAGCGAGCGAGAACGAGGACACTGCGCGTCCAGACAGGATACCCGGCATGGACTTCGATCCCAACGAACGCAAACGCAAGAAGCTGTCCGAGGACGACGAGGAACCAAAGGCCAAGAAGACTAATCCCACCTCCGAGCCAGACATCAAGAGCAAAAAGGATCTCGATCGCATTATGAAGACGAAGACGCTAAAGAAGATGCACAAGAGCAAGGTGTTCAAGCAGAAGGAGCGCCTGGACAAGCAGGTCAACCAGAAGAAGGCCAAGCGGGACCGCAATAACACGATTAAGAGCGTGCCCAAGCACCAGCGCAAACGTCTCAAGTTTGGGAAGGATCAGCAAAAGTACCGCAAAGGCAGGATGGTCAACAAGAAGGAACTGCGGCGCAAGCGCGGCGGCGGGGGCGACTAAGTTAGCATTTATCGTAGTAGTTTGTTTAACGGTTTATTTACTATTACTCTAGTGTTGATCAAATAAACTGTTTAATTCCTGGCTTGTACAATAATTTTGCTAAATACGCCGCAGCGCCGGTCGTTCTTTCACTTGCACACACTTTCATCTCGTTCGCTCATATTCATCGTACATATATCATATACATCCAACATGCTTTATTTTTGTGGGTTGTTAACATCATATTGGCAATTGCTGCTTCTCGCCGCTGTTCCGTAATGTTCTATAAATAAAGGGGGTCGACGCGCCGTAAAAATTACAATCAATTTTTCATGGGGCCCTCTAGGTCTAGACTTGAATTCTATGTACAAGGTTTTCTTGGTTTAGTTTTAGTTTAGTATCTTAAAGTATATTGGGTTGCTTTATTTTCATGTTGCGCTGCTTTTTAGCGGTAAACATTTTTGTTAAATGATAGAATAGAGGGGTACGGGTATGGTAAGGTAAGTAACCCCTTGCTTCCTCATGCGCGGCCTCTCTCCAACACAATCGTAATTCTGCCGAACGCAATAAATATATAAAATGCCAAACACGATCTCGCACTATATTCTCTCTTACAACATAATCATAGGCTTAGGTTCTAAGCGGGTCGTGCTGGTGAGGAAGGGAGGATGTTGTTGTTGTGAGGGGCAACAGTTACGCTCTAGCTTATAGCTTACTTGATCTATGCCTACGCCTACTCCTACTCCTAATATGTTCATAAGCAGTTAAAAAACGGTTAAAAAACTCTTGCGAAATTGAAATCCAATAACAAATGCACACGCCGCAGTCGCAACAACGCCTCCAGGTCCTCGTTGCCTATCCGCATCCAGTTAGGATTGCTGCTGCTGCTGTGCCGTCGGCTGGCGTCGGGTGAAGCCACCGCCGGCGGCCAGGTGACGCTGCAGGGCTCGCTGCTGGAACTTGGCGCTGCCCTGTCCCCCGAATCGATTGAACTTGAACTTGTTGCGCTGCTGGAAGTTCTGGCGAAAGTTTTGGTTGTAGAAGCGCGGGAAGCCACCTCCGGCTCCGCCATTCTTGTGCCAGCGCTTCTGGCCCTCGTACTCCTGGAATGGATTGTAGCCGGGTGTGCTGTTGCTGATATTGCTGCCGCTAATGTTCCCCTTGGCCGATCCTCCAGACTTCACCTTTCGCTGCCGTCCGCGGTCCATCTCGTTCTCCTCGTCGTCGTCCTGGTCCCGCTGCCGTTGCTCCCGTGCATCCACCAATATCTGCAGAAAATAAATAATTCTAGAGTTAAGTTCAAACCTTACACAAGCGCTTGATAATGAAGCTTATGCAGATGAGGCAGCGCGCAACGCTGACGAAAACACTGGGGGATGCATATTATATACGGAATGGGTGAGTGGCTTACGGTTTACGGTTCACGGTTCACGGTGACAGGTTATCTGACAAAACGGTAACACAGCTCGGCTGGATTTATGGCGTATCAATCAAGCGGTGGAAAAACAAAGGAAATAACGGCCGGCCAGCAGTCAAATCATAAGCTTCTGTGCACACCAAATGCTTTACGGGGACACTCCGTTGCCGATGCGGATGCTGATTCATCAGGCGAATTACCTAGGCTCTGGTGGCAACTGTCTCTCTACACTCGTAACGCTTGGCGAACGGGCCGCATTGAGGTGTCGCTCAACGAACGCAATCACAGACTATTCGTAATCGTAATCGTATCTTTTTTATTGTGTGTGCTTTGTGGGGATGCAGAAGGTGCCATGCCTTCGCTGCTGCTGCCTCCTACCGGCCGTCCGTGAGACGATCCGGATCGGGTGCGACAGCGTCTGCTACTGCTACAACTGCTTCTGCCATTACAGCCGAGTCTCCACCACTGGCGATGTTGACTGCTGCCGAGCTCTTCTCCGCGACGATATCGCTGCCATCCACACTGCCGTGACCAGCTATCCGTTTCGCACAAACCAACTCAAAAGGCTAAATGAATGGGGATAATGTGGAAACAAATGCAAATTACAAACAAGTTTCGTTTTAGTATATCATCTCATCACGCCTTTCATGCATCAAACTAAGCGAGCGACAGAAAGATCGAAAGATGCGACAGTTCGAAAGGAAAATAAAGCAGTTTGTTTAGCAAAGAGAACGAGACAAAGAACCGAATGTTAGTGGCATGTGCATAAAGTCGCGATCAGAAGAACAAAGGCCTTTTAATAATATTTACTGACTTGTGAAACAACAAATTTAAGGGAATTTGAGGACATTTTGTGGAATGAGTTAGAAGGGGTTTCTAAAAGTAATTTCCTTATACCTCAGTGTTCTTTGAAATAAACCCACTAAGAGGCCTTCGCAACATACAGATATTAGTGCAAACATTTGAGTCTTACTTTACAGATAAAAGAAGCTGATCAAGCTCTAGGTATGAACGTAGTGTCTCCTGAACTTACCTCCTTCTCAAGCTCCGCGGGCTTGCCGTTCCAGCTGAGCACCGAGGAGCCGTATCCCCGATGCGATTGCTTCAGCAGCTCGTTAATCGTGCTGCCATTCGCTGTGGCCTCGCTTTGGTAGCCATTCCCTATCCGCACCGGTTGCTGTTGCGTCTTAACCGCGCTGCCATTGAGCAGCTTCTGGCGCTTGGCGCCGGGTGTTGTTGGCGAGTCCGCAGAGGGTTTGCTGCTAGCGAACGGATTACGATGGCTCTTGCTCGGCGACTGGATTTGGGCTGCCGGCGCCGCCTCATCATCATCGTCGTCCTCCTCATCGTCATCGTTGCGGGTTATCTTCCAAATGCCCGTCTTTGATTTGATGACCGCCGGCGAAGGCGGCGTCTTAGGCGATGGTGGTGCTTTGCTTTGTGACTGCGATTGCTTCTGTGGATGCCAGCCGTTGGTGAGCTGACTACTCGGAACCGCCACTGCCGCCTCCTCTTCATCCCCATAGTCGTCGTCTTCGCTATCAGCGGACCTGTGTTTGCTCAGGCTTTTGAAGATCTCGTCTATGGCATCAGTCTTTTGTTTGCTGCTGTTAAAGTGAACCGATGACGCCGCCGTCGATGACGAGGAGGTTGAACCGTTAGTGAGACCAGTGCCTGTGCCGTTGGTCTTGCTGTGGCCATTGAGCGTCGGTCCCGATCCCGATTCCGGCTCCGAATCACTCGAATCGGAGCCACTTCGTCGCTTCCGAGAATTGGGCAGTGGCGCCTCCTCCTCCTCTGAAGCGGATTCGTACGGCACTAGGCTTTTAAGGGGCGTCTTGACGGGGCTGCTCTTTACTTGCACCTTTACTGGCGTCTTTGGCTTCTCCAGGCTGTCCTCCGTCATCCTGGGCATGCTCGGCAGCTTGGCTGTTGACGGACTGGCCTTGATCTCATCCTCGCTGTCGTCGTCCTCAGAGGATATTGGCAGATAATGTTGCTGGTTCAATGATTTGTGGTTGCTATGGTTGCTGCTGCTGGTGGTGGAGGAGGAACTTTTGTTACCATTTGCAGTGGGAGCTGGAGCAGCTTCGCCCTTAGTGTGTGCGCCAGCCAGTGGAGACTTCGCAGAGTCCTGAAACTTGCCGGTCCCCAGCTGGAGACCGTTCTGCTGATGGTGCTGCTTAAACTGAATGGCCGTTTTCTGGGCATGGCCATTGCTATAACCGTTGATCCCGCCGGGGGGCAGCTGCGGGCCAATAAAACGGGCGGGCGAGGGCGAAGGCGAGGAGGATACTGTCGCCGGCACTGGCAGCGGGCTGTGGCCATTGGCCAAACGCAGACCGTTGCCCCGGCCGGTCACAGTCGGACTGGAGACCTGCGAGAGGTCCAGTTCGTAGAACATTATGTAGGCATTGGTGTTGCACACGCTTTGCATTGCGATGGGCCGCACATAGCTATCGTCGAAGTTGTAGTAGCTGCCCGCCTCTGTGGAGCCGATGGCCGTGTAGTGGCCACAGTGCTGCGAGACCCCCAGATGGGTGACCATCGAGACGAGGCGATACGTGAGCGGTTGGGCTTGCGCCGCCGCCGAACGCGCAGCGAATTTGCTCAGATCAATGCGTGGCTTAAAGGTGATCTGCTTGGTCAGCTTGTTGCCCATCATGGAGAAGCGCTTCAGCTGGATGCACAACGTGATAGGTGCCCGCTCCAAGGTGAACTGTTTGGTGGCCGATACCTGAAAAGGATGTATTTGTGTGAATAGAACAAAATCACTACGAGTGAGCGCGCTAAGGCGCCACACTCACCTTCTTCTTGCAGCCCTCGCATTTGTAGCCCATGTCCTCGAGCCGCTCCCTCGAGAAGTGCCCCTCGAACGCCTCCTCCAGCGTGTCCGCTTTGCGGATGTCGAGCAGCAGATCCTGGAAGTGCTGGAACGTGATGGACACGTGATTGCAGCTGAGGCAGCGAACCTCGCTGCGAAGGTAGCCGCCAAATATCTGTCCCAACGGCGTGGTTTCCTTTACCAGCTGGTCCAGCTCCTTGTAATTACGGAATCGCATCAGGTAGGCCCGCTCCATGGCCTCAACCAGGAAGCGAAGGAACTCGTGCGCATCCTCCTGCCGACCGACGACCATGTGCTTACAGATCTGCTTCAGCTTTGAGTAAATGTGAAAGGGCCGCACCGCCGACTGATTGCCTTGGGTGGCCTGCAGCGTCTTGGCCATGGCGCAGACGATACAACAGCCGCCGGACTCGGCCACATTGCAGTTATCCAGATGCGCCTGCTCCGATACCAGCCAATTGGCAAGCGCCGGAATGTGGAGAAGAGCCTGCAGCGTCGAGTTGAGGTAGCAGGTGTTGCCCACATTGATCATGCCCGAACCGACCTGCCACTTGCGCTCCGACTGTTTCCATCCGATGCGAATGTTCTCGCGCGGATATAGGACACGCTTCGGTTTAGGCAGCTCGTTGGGACTCGGATTCGCAGACGCGATCGGATGCGCATGGGGTACGTGATTGTGGCTGTGATTTTGGTGCTCCTTGCGACTCCCGTTGCTACTGTCTGTGAATGGAGAGAAATGATGAAAGGCCAGGATGAGCACGTGCCGCAGAAGGTGAAGGCAGGGCGCGAGGAGCAGTTTGTAGAGCAGCCACAGGGCAAACCCGTCCACAATTATCACAGTCATAATGCATTGAGTGTGGAGAAGCTCTCCGTTCCATTCCTAGATTTCTCACTCGCTCCTCGCTGCCTGCGTGCTTGCTTGGCTACTAAAATAAAACCAGCTAGCAGTGCTCGCTGTGTGCTGTGGAAACTGCTGACACACACTCGACACACGCACACAGCCAAAGATTGGCCTCACCTGTGTGTGTCTGATAACAGCGAGCGAGGGAGTGAGTGAGACGGCGAGTGCCAAGAAGAGAAGTAGCAAAACAAGGCAGACAATGCGCCGACGCTGTCTATATGGGCGTCCCGCTCTCGCCTACAGCAGCATGGGGCAACAGAGTGTTGCCAACTGAATTTTTGGCGCGAGTAACAGTGGTTGTTGTAGGCGCTTCAATTTCCAGCTCCCTTTTATAATTGTGTTCGAGGCATTGACCAGACCAGACCAGACCACATCTTGTTACAGCGTCGCCTTGTCTTCGCTTTGTCTGGTGTGTCCACTTCCTGCTCCGCCGACCGCGACTGTGGGTGTGAATCACGCCTGCAATCGCCTTGCCTTTTGTTTTCCCTCCTCACGCCCCCATTCACACGCAGCGCAAGAAGATTGCGACGCATTTACCGAATATAAAACAACAAGAAAAAAAAAGAGAAAAATCAAAGCTAATAAAATACCGCTGGCGCAATACCCCTGTGGCCATGTGTGCGGCGAAAAGAGACGGAACTATGGGGGGCCTCGTGCTTTTTTGTCTTTTGCCGCCGAAGCAGCGGCAGCACGTTTTTTTTCCGCCACTGTGTTCTGTGTTTCCAAACTTATGTGAATCAGAACTTGAAAGTTGTTGTTGCCACCCTCTCTCCTCTCCAACTTACTCTTTGTCGTGTTGTACTTGTTTTGCTTTTTCGTGTTCCTTTGCATTCTGTTTACACGTACACCACCCAAGCGCAATCACACACACACACGCACAAAAAGTACAGGTATGCTGTTGGCGCCGACAGCGCTGCCTCTGTCGGCATACTGCATTCGGACAAGAAACGAAAAAAAAATGTTTGGCGGAAAAACAACACACGTGATTTCTGAAGATTTGGACAATAAATAAATAAACAGGAATCAGCATAAGGCACATGGAAAATTACGCGAATATCGAATTGCGACACAAAGAAGAAACCCACAACAAGGCGGATACGAAGAAAATCAACTTTTGCTAAGGCAACTTCTCACTGCAGCTCCACTACTCCTCCTTTTCTTCTCTTCTTCTTTAATACTCACCATGACCATTTGCGCCCACAACTTTACCAGCGTTGTTTTTGTTGCCGCTACCGAAGCCATTGCAGTTGTTGCTGGCGCCGGGAGTGCTTGGCTTGATGACAATGTACTTGGACTTGAGGTTCTCCAGCACCGATTCGTGGTAGTTTGGCACCTCCTCGTACTCGATTTTGGCCATAAGTATGCGCTTAGCATTCGCTACAATGTGGCTCTGAAGATTGCCGGAATCGTCGCCGGTTTTGGCCTCGTCAGCAGCAGCCGCCGCCCTGGCCGCTCCGCCCCCGCTCCCGACGCCGACGGAAACGCCGAGCGATTCCCGCAGAGCGGCATTGACGACATTTGCCGTCTCACATACGGCCACCGACACGGGCATGGCTATGCTCCTGCTGCCGTTGGTGGTGGCGGGGATTTGTGGTGGAATCTTGGTGGGTGGGGTGTTGGCGCCGCTGATTGAGGATGTGGAGGTTGGCCGTGGCCTATCCGCTGGCTGCAGTTTCAGCTAGCTGCTGGGCATCGGCGATCCGCTCCTGCTGCACCGCCCGCGACCGCGACACGTCCTTCACACGCCGTTCGTTGCCCGCGTTCACTCTCCTTTCTCTCTCTCTCTCTCTCTGCCTTTGGCCCTCGCTTTGCACACCGACTGTGTTCGCGGACCGACACACGCACGCACACTAACGCACACGGAAACACTCTTTTTCTGGGTCTGTCGACGGCTCCGCAGTGCGATTTGTTGGCAAACTGAACATAACTCTAAGTGCCTTGGCGTTTTCAATCAATCCGAATCATTTTCGGCATTGGCGAGAACACATTTTAAAACGGAAAGCTAGCTTTCAAAAATAATGACGATTCCTTCCCTCGTGTTTCTTCCGACTGCGGATTCTCTTTTCGCATCATATTCGTCGTTAGGGGATGCCAACTGGCGGCGAATGCGAAACGTGCTAACGCATTCTCACAAAAGGCTGTGGGATTTTTATAAATTTCAAATAGTTCAACATGGAAAATAATTAGTGCATTGATTTATTCTTTCGAAAACAAGAAAATTCTTAATTTAATATATTTTTAAATTAGCTTTTATAAAAATGTTTTTTTTTTTATATGCCTGGAAGTAGGCAAAAAATGTTAATGAAATAAACCATATCGGTTAAAGGGATTTTTATTTGTATTCTCACAAAAGGCTGTGGGATTTTTATAAATTTCAAATAGTTCAACATGGAAAATGATTAGTACATTGATTAATTCTTTCGAAAACAAGAAAATTTTTATAGAGTTCTTAAAATTTTCAAAAATTGAATAAAATTTTATTTCTGTTTATTCTTAAAGTCGGTATGCAGATTAATTAACCGAATAAAATCTAACAAAGAAAAGCTTTCCGATTTTAAATTAAGACTGTTTTGGCCATGTTATGGTTATTTTTATTTTTTTAGAACATAAAAATAGGCATTTGATGTCTTCTGAAGAGCATAATTTGGCCAAAAATTTAATGACAGCCAAGTGCCGATTATATTCGGAATCGCCGCTAAAATCTTAATTATTTAATAATAAAATATTGCCTTAAAAATGATTTGACCAAAAATTATGATATAAAAATGCCGATATAAGGACCCAAAAATCGCCATTTGATGTCTTCTGAAGAGCATAATTTGACCAACAATGGAATGACAGCCAAATGCCGTTCATATTCCGAATCGCCGTTAAAATCTTAATTATTAATAATAAAATATTTAAATATTAAAGTAAAAAATTTTTGGTCGATTTTTCAAAAAATAGTAAGGGGTACCATCATTAAAATTGTGAAAAATTGACAAAAATTTTATTTTTCCTAATTTATAAATTCGATATGCAGATTAATTAACCAAATAAAATCTAACAAAGAATGGCTTTCCGATTTGAAGTTTAATATATTTTTAAATTAGCTTTTCTAAAAATGTATGTTTTTTTATATGCCTGGAAGTAGGTACAAAATTTTAATGATAAACCATATCGGTTAAAGGGATTTTTATTTGTATAAAAGTGGATTTAGATTCGTATTCAGAATGTATAATTATAACATTTTGAATTAAATATGTCCTAATTGTAAAAAAAAATCATCAAATCAACTAAAAACAATTTTAACATTTAACGCTGACCTAATTTCTTATCAGTATTATCGATAATTTGCAGCATGCCTGGCAACCCTACGTTACTATGTTGAACAAATTGTTGAATTAGAATTTAATTAAAAATCAGTCGAGAAGCATGGCTTCCACAGGTCTCCTGGTCGTTTCCAACATCAAGCACCTGGGCAAGTCCCTGCGTGCCATTGAGAAGTACGTCAATTCTTTGTACATACACCTTAATGTGGCGGCGGGGTCAACGTCCACCTCGTCGCTAACTCCGCCACCTCCGGTTTGGGATCGCCTTATTTCTCAGCTGTACGCAAATAGCAGCAGTTACGTGGGCAACCAGTTGGACCTTCGGGTGCTCGTGTCCCCTCTCCGACCAGGTGGATGTGGACCCCTCAAGCTTCGCAAGCCCGTGGACCTCCTGTTCTCGGATGCTCACCACCCGGAGTTATGCGATCGCCTGCGGGCAGACCTTAACATTAGTAAGCCTACCATCTTTTTGGAAGACTCGGCCATCTACGACCTTAACGCCCACGAGGACAACGAACAGCCTCCCAGAATGTATCCCTCGGTTGTCCTGGGCGGAACCTTTGACCGAATTCATATAGGCCACAAGATATTTCTCACGCAGGCGGTTCTGCGCGCCTGCAAGAGGCTGGTGGTGGGCGTGACGACTTCGGCCATGACGAAGAGTAAGTACAAGATGAGTCGGCGAAAAGTTATTATCTTAATGGGCTTTGCTATCGCTGCTGTCTGCAGGCAAGACGTTACCGGACTTGATACTTCCCGTGGATGAGCGTATTGCCCGACTGCGGGAGTTCCTCACAGACATCGACAGCTCGCTGCAGTACGAGATCGTGCCGATCGACGATCCCTTCGGACCCACACAGGAGGATCCCGACCTGGATATGATTGTGGTTAGCGCGGAAACGCTGCGAGGCGGTCAGAAGGTCAACGAAATACGACAGGCCAAGCAGCTGGGGGAACTGGAGATCTTTGTGATTGACATTGTGGAGAGCAACGTGCAGGACGGTATCCACGAGACGAAGGTCAGCTCGAGCAACACTCGCATCGACCTGCTTGGCGGCCGCTGGCGTAGGCCTGAGCCCCGGCCTCACCTTCCAGCGCGTCCTTATATCGTTGGACTTACGGGGGGCATTGCCTCGGGCAAGAGCAAAATGGCAGAGAGGCTTGGCTCCTTGGGCGCCAAGGTCATTGACTGCGATAAGGTGGCCCATGATGTGTACGAGCCTGGACAGGTGTGCTACGAGCGGATCGTGAAACATTTCGGGGAGACCATTCTGTCGCCGGACGGCCGCATTGATCGAACCAAGCTGGGACCCGTGGTCTTTGCCGATCCCAAAGAGCTGCAGGCACTCAACGGCATCGTCTGGCCGGAACTCATCGCGGAGGTGAACCGAAGACTAGACGTCCTACGCTCCCAGCCTGAGGTGCCTCGCGTGGTGGTCCTGGAGGCGGCAATATTGCTGCGTGCTGGCTGGGAGACTAACTGCCACGAGGTGTGGTCCATGATTGTACCGCCCGAGGAGGCCGTGCGTCGGATCATCGAGCGCAACAATCTCAGCGAGGCGGAGGCCAGGAAACGGCTGGCCAGTCAAGTGCCCAACCCGGAGATCGTGGCCAAGTCGCACGTGATATTCAGCTCGCAATGGGATTACGACTTTACCCAGAAGCAGGCGGAGCGGGCCTGGAAGATGCTCACCAAGGAACTGGAGGCGGCGCAGAACAGTCGCCTATAGAGCTGATCGATATTCCAATTTTGTATGTTATATTTTTTATTTTGTTGAACATTGCTTAGTTGTAAGTCGAAAGTTGAAGAGAAGAAATGAAATTGCCGGGACACTATTGGGGAAAACGCTTAAATTTGCATTGAAACTACCCTGGGTATCCTATGTTCTAGTGGCTCTCTCCTTTTTTACCGGCCACTCGCTTAAAGTCGTTCATCTTGGTAGTCATGATCGGAGAGCCGATGAAGCCGATGTAGTCGATCTGCGTGACATCGCCGCCGGACTGATTGTTCTTCACAAAGATCTGGATGTTCTGCACGTTCTGGAACTTGACGTAGCGCAGATTCACGGGCACTCCGTTCTCTAGTTCTTTCTCAGCCAGGCTGCAAATCGGAATATAGCTATAGTACCCGGATCATGGGGATTGGTTAAAGTGGAACCCACCTGAGATCCTGCACACTGGTCATGGACTCTGCCATGTCGAAGTCGATGGTGCGCGGCTGGTTAATGAATAGCTTGACGTCCTTGGGGCCGAGTGTCGATGGCGCCTTAAACTTCAGCGAGTGGATCTTCACGGCCTGGTTAAAGGTGATGGACATGATCAGTTGCTCGTCGCAGTCGGACTGCAGATACCCGCCGGCGGAGGCCAGGGCGTGCTTCAGGCTGTGATCGTCGGCTTCGTTGAGGCACTCGCACTCCTGCTTCGAGATGAATGTGTTCAGCTCCATCTGAAAAATAATTAAGGATTAGGTCAGTCTGTTAGAGATTTAGGGATTCTTTAACCCACCAGTCCCTGACCATAGTCTTCGCCCGCTTCCTCGCCGCCGCTGGTTCCAATGTGCTCCTGAATCTTCGCCTCCAAGCCGTTGACATCCGCTCCCTGGATGCGGTCGATCTTAGTCCTGTTTCTGTAGAAGATGAACGTGGGCATGGCCGACACGCCCTGGCCGGCGGCCGTGTCCTGGCACTTATCTACATCCACCTTCAGAAAGATCGCCTTGGGATACTTGTTTGGGAACATCTCGAAAATTGGGGCGATTCGCTGACAGGGACCGCACCAGGTGGCTGTGAAGTCCACGACGACTAAGCGCACTCCCGCCTGTGCCAGTTCCGCCTGGAAGTGGGACTCGTCGTTGATCACGCGCACGGACATTACCAAATATTTTTTAGCCTTTAAATGCGAATTTGCAAAGCGACAACAAAAAGATGACTGGCAGATGTGAAAAAAAAAACAACATTAATATGACCGTACCAAAGTAATATTTTATATTGCCCGGCACAGTGAAAAAATACCAAGTATATAAATCTGTTTACTTAAAAAATTAAGCTTTGATTATACCAATTTTATTGGCAAACTGGATTACATTTTAGTTAGCTGTCTTTATTCATTAAGAATAAGGGTTCAACAATGCCTTTTTGCGTTTTAAACCAATAACAGTAAATGTATATTTTCGAGACGCGTCGATTAGGGTTGCCAACTTTGAAACTTTTTGTAAACTTTTTAACTTCTATTTTTTCGGAACCAGTTCAATACATGGATGAAATATGTCTCACCAGGATTTTAAAGATTTCATTACTGGGCTTTTGGGAATTCTGGGAACTCTGAATTTGCACACTTGACCTTACCTTTTGAATTTCTGAAAACGCGGAAATCGGAACAGCAAATGTAACCAGACTTTAAAATGATATCCCCTGTTTTTCCGGCCGTGGAATTCCAGCGGAGAAGGCGGCGGGCACACTGCTACTACCTCGTGGTTTTGTTTCAGGCATTTTCATTCCCATTCGCCATTTTTAAATCGCCAGAGTAGAGAGTGCACCATGGCAGACGTGGAAAAGGAGCCAACTATCGCCGAGGATTTGGTGGTCACAAAGTATAAGCTGGCCGGCGAGATCGTCAACAGTAAGTTAACGACCAGTGGCCACGGGGAAAGCGGCTCCAGGTGCGCTGCTACGTGGCGCTTACACAATTCACTCGCACAAATGCCGCTTTCCCTTTCGCCACGCGATGATAAATCCGCTTATTTCTGGACACTTGGTTACGTTTAATTTTAGAAACCCTAAAGGCGGTTATTGGACTCTGCGTGGTGGACGCCTCCGTGCGGGAGATCTGCACCCAGGGCGACAATCTGCTCACGGAGGAGACCGGCAAAGTAAGTGGCGGCCAGAAGTTTACTTTATATTGCCCGGCACGCGATTCGGCGGCATTTGTCCAATGATTAAAACTTTACGCCTTTGAGGGGCGCCATTGATGCAAGCCATTTGCTGTGCGGTCTGGCGTCCTCGTGGTCGCCAGGCGCTCGTGGGGATTAAGTGCCCACGTGCCCGACCGGCTTGTGTGCTCGTCATTGGAATCCCGAGGATTCACAGATTATGAGATCTGAGGACACAGTAGTCGTAGTCGTTGGTTTTAGCTGTGTAGAACTGGTTGACTAAGCTTTTAATCTTGCTGCAGGTATACAAAAAGGAGAAGGAGCTGAAGAAGGGCATCGCCTTTCCCACCTGTCTGTCCGTCAACAACTGTGTCTGCCACTTTTCGCCATCAAAGAACGACACCGATTACACGTTAAAGGCCGGCGATGTGGTTAAAATGTAAGTGACATCCGTAATTATAGCTCCCTCACCTCGTCAACAACTGCTTTATCTCCTGCTCCACAGTGACTTGGGGGCCCACATTGATGGCTTCATTGCCGTAGCCGCTCACACAATCGTGGTTGGTGCCAGCGCGAACCAGAAGATCAGCGGTCGCCAGGCCGATGTCATCCTCGGCGCCTACTGGGCTGTCCAGGCTGCCTTGCGTCTCCTCAAGTCCGGCGCCAATGTAAGTTCGCCATATTTTACACTACTGTTGGTCTATGCAAGAAACGGATTGTCTGTCGCGATTCTCCAGCGACTGAACATCTCAACACTTGCAAAAATTAGCGGAGGCAGTTGGTAATTGCCCTGGCCCATTATTAAAGGCTGTGGGCTCTTTGCCAGTTGTTCACATGGTTACTTATACTGCAGGCAACGGATTGTCTGTTTCCGAGTCTCTGGCACAGTACAGCTCAACGCCTGCAGATAGCAGCATGGTCTATTTCGTGAACTGAACAAGTTTATATCAAAGAAATGTTCGGTCTTTAAAGTTGTCCACATCCACTGATTTTTTTAGATTAAATAGCAGTCTGCAGGCAACGGATTGACTGATGCTCAAACTCCTGGCACAGTTCAGCTCAACGCCTGCAGATAATAATTGCGTCAATTTCGTGAACTGAACAAGTTCGTGTTTTAGAAATGTTCGGTCTTTAAAGTTGTCCACACTCGCATATAGAGAGAATAAGTCATTTATAAGTACCTTTATCTAATGATTCTAACCGATGATTAGGATTGACACATTTTTCGATTGCACCAAACTGTTGAATCGGCTTCTCTATCTCTCTTTGGTGGCGTCCACGTAGCGTGCCTTGACATTGGTACGTCACCATAAAGAGGGTCTTCTTAAAATAAAATGCTTACTAATGCAATGCTTACTTTACACAATTACAGAACTACGCCATCACCGATGCAGTGCAACAGATCAGCGAGTCGTACAAGTGCAAGCCCATCGAAGGCATGCTTAGCCACGAGCTGAAGCAGTTCAAAATCGACGGCGAGAAGACGATCATACAGAATCCCAGCGAGGCGCAGCGCAAGGAGCACGAGAAGTGCACCTTCGACACGTATGAGGTCTATGCCATCGACGTAATTGTCAGCACCGGCGAAGGAGTGGTTAGTAAATCCAGCACTTTACTTGTTATCTTTTCACCTCCTTGTTCGATGATTAAAAAACACGCGCTTGAGGCTGACCAAGTTGAGGCGCGGAGTTTGTCACGACAGCGTCTCGCACGCTCGGCGGGTCTTGGTTTGTAGACCCGGCACGTGCGAACACCAAAGCCCAGCTGGCTGTTGTCCGAAGATTGCAAGATTATGAGATCTGAGAACGTTTCATTAGATTCCTAGATAATCGAATGTCCAGAACACACTTTTCTAAGCCATCTTATCCATTTGGTTGCAGGGACGCGAGAAGGACACCAAGGTCTCCATCTACAAGAAGTCGGAAGAGAATTACATGCTCAAACTAAAGGCTTCCCGTGCCCTGCTGGCAGAGGTTAAAACCAAGTACGGAAACATGCCCTTCAACATCCGCAGCTTTGAGGAGGAGACCAAGGCCCGCATGGGAGTCGTCGAGTGCGTTTCGCACAAGATGATTGAGCCCTTCCAGGTGCTGTACGAGAAGCCGAGTAAGTGTTATGCAATGTTAAGCTCTTTGTTGGATTTATTTATTGGCAAAACTTAATTCCGGATTTGGTACACCTTTGGGTGCTAAGTGCGGCCAGACATTTTGCCAGAGCGATCCCCTAGGCATTGGCGTCTTCAGCAGTTGCCCCATTTTTGGCCTCTGTCTGAACATGCCACTGCCACAATTCTATTCAATCTGTGAACTCTTTCCTTCCTTGATTAATATTTATTTATGCAAGCTTTAAACAAACTCTTTCTCAAACCTGTTAGCTTGGGTTTCACTTTCACTAAGCTTGCTTACTTTCATTAACTAACTCTTATATGTATAAATAGCGTTAAGTGTGTTAGATTCCCCTTTAAAGCTTACTAATCGACTTTTCTGTAATTACAGGTGAGATAGTGGCGCAGTTCAAGCACACGGTTCTGCTTATGCCCAACGGTGTCAACCTGGTCACCGGCATCCCATTCGATGCGGACACCTATGTGAGCGAGCACACCATTGCGCAGGAGGAACTAAAGGTAGTATGACCCATCGAACTAATGCAAAGTAAATTCTAATGTGAAATTACTCATTCTTAGGCTCTGGTCGCGCAGCCTCTAGGTCCCGTCAAGGGCAAGGGTAAGGGCAAGAAGGCATCTGCTGGAGCGGCGACAAAGGTGGAATCGGCGCCGGCCGTTGAAACCAAGGCATAGACCTCGCGCAACATAGACTTGCAACCACCAGCACCATCCCCCCTCCAACAAAAAAACTAAAAAACCACAATGTGAACAATTGCGCTGCCTACCGCTGCCGCTCCACAGTTTTTTTACTACCGAATTCGTTGCGTAGTATATAGCCCGGAAGCCACACCTCCCCCTTTTGACAACACAACACGGCAAAAATTTGAGGATTCATGAGCATCAGCTCTCAGGAGCAGTAGAAAGAAAACGCAGAGCCATTTCCCCGAGCGATCCTCCCATCCATCCATTAGCAGGAAGGCCGCTACTGCGGCCGCTCCAACTTTACCTCTTTATTTCCGTTACTATAATAAGCTGCCTTCGTATATCGGTTTGTTCAACATCATCGCAACGAAAACAAAAGCAAAGCAAAGCAAGAACTGTCGTCAAATTGTAACAATTTTAACGCTAAAATGATCTTTAAATATAATTCAAGATATATGAAACAAAAACGTTATTAACGCTGCGTAGTAGGTATTAAATAAAATTAACATTTTCTATAAAACAAACCGGTAAATGCCATCTTTCCACCTTTTTCTGGGGACCAATTCGAATGGGAGACGCTTGTGTTTTTTAATAAATGCACTTGACGAGTTGTGTTTTTATTTGATTCTTTTTAATTTAGTTTTGATGTTCACATTCACATTATACAATTTGTAATTTAGATTTCTCGCTTTGTTTAGTTTAATTTTACAGTCTCATCTTTGAACTCTTTTATTACGAAAGTTGCAAGAATAACTTCGTTATCGTTACGTCGTCGCTAGTTGTGTGCCAGCTGCCCCAGACTGCCCGCCCCGCTTCAGACCAAAGATCCATTTTACGCCAATCAAGACCCATTCACTCCGGCCGCTCTTCTATTGCGTCAAACAAAATAAACAACAACAAAATACGCAATTGCTACGGGTAAAGTATATAGAGAACACGACCAACAACCATCAGTTGCAGCCGTCGCAGGTATACGGATGACGAGCGGTGTCTATATGCCAGGACCTGGGATTTAATGATCTGCCGTCGCTTAGGTGTACATATATTGATTTGGTGTACTATACTTGGTGTAGGCGACTGTGTGTTCTATTCTAGATCACGGCTGGCGGCAGCCTCGCGGCCAGCCTAGTTATCGACATGCACATCCATCGGCGCCGAGGCGGTCACGTTGCTCGACTTCTCCGGCGAGTCCAGGTAGATCTTCAAGGCGCGCTCACGGCGCTGAGAATAGCGCGTAGTTGACACACAACCGACGCGGTCCAAGCGAGCCTTTTCCTTGGCGTTCATCTGCCGCCGCTCCTCCAGCGTCAGCTCCCGCGCGGGCACGCTCTTATCTCTGTTGGAAAGATATGTATAGTAATGACTCTGAAACTACATTTTCTGTGGCCCCAACTTACTTGTAAAGGTAGATGTTGGCCGCCTGTGTGGAGTTTAATGGATACTTGTCTACGCTGGCCGGCACCGAGTACCAACTGGTGGATTCGTTGACACTCACCGCTGATATGCTTGTGCAGGGGAAGTTACTGTTCACCTGCGGAAAGTTAACAGCTGGTTAAGATCTGGATGGGCCAGGAGTTGCATTTGCCTTACCTTCATATAGCTCATTTTGTCCACTGTGATGTTGCTGATCTGTGATAACGAACGTCTGATCTCGCTGTCCTCTGAAATGGATAATTGGTTATAATAACAGAGAATTATATTTGGAAAAATATCTATATTTCCACTAGATATGAAATTGCTTATTTAAATATATCACCATTAGCTCTCTGTCAGAATAATAATGTTCAATTGAGTGTTTTCACTTGAAATTTTCTTACGCTCTTTTAATAACCATTTACATAGAGCTATGCTCTCGCACATTGAGAGTCAGAAGAATAGAAAACAAATCAAGTAATGATATATTGATAAATTCTACTGCCAAGATATACTAGACCACAAGCAACTTTCCTACTCATGGATATTGAAAGAACTTACGGTCCAATGTGATTTCCTGGAACTTGCCAAACTCCATTTTTGCCGGACACCAACTCCTAACGAATATAGTCAGTGTATCGTCCTTGGGCTGCGGATTCACTCCCTCCTCGCACTCCTGCACAATAAACTGAGCACGACAAAAACATGAAACATTATGAGTCTACCCATATTCGTCTAAAGAATAAATTTACCTCCGCTGTGCTGGTCGCTCGCATGTCACAGTACAGGGTCTCATCGTTGGCCAGGATTTTGATGGGACTGCGACCGCCCTTCAGCCAGATGCGGCAGTTTTCCACCGAGAGCGTGGCATACTTGGCGTCCATCCGGTGCAGCTTGGCCACCAGCTCCTGCTTGGCCTGCTCCGCGGTGGTGTTGGCATTGTACACCCATTCGCAAACGCAGGGCAGCTTGGAGGTTTCGTTGTCTAAGTCACCGAGTCGCAGGAAGTGGATCTTAGCCTTGAACTCGTCGGGCTGCAGAGTCTTGCCCAGCTCCACGGTCAGTGTTTCTCCCTCGGGAAGCAGGACCAACGAGCTATTCTGACTGTTGGACAGGTTGCTCTCGTGCTTGCGCTGAAGCTTGAAGTAGTCGCCGGGCACTTGGATCAGTTGTTCGATGTGGCGCTTAAAGGCGGCCATGCGCATGTGGGTGCTCACAAGGAGTTTGTAGGCGCGTGTGGGTTTCCTCAGTTGCGCTTCCTCGTCTGACTGGTGACCAGAACTGGAGCCAGTGCCCACAACATCCACGCACTCGATCCGGGTGGCGTGGAAGAAGTGTGGAGTACTGGTGGGCAAAAGCAGTGGATCCACTGCATCCGCCGCTGCATAGCTACCGTTCCCATTGCAGTAGGCATGCACACGCATCATGGCGTCGTGGGAAGCCGCCTCGTCCTCGGGACTGGACAGCTGCGGCGAGTGGCTGGTGGAGCTCACCTGGCTGTCGCCGCCACCGCGATGTGCCAGGTTCTCCGACTCAACCAGGGTGCGGTCCCCGTCGCTCAGGCTGCTGTCCTCCGAATTAGACTCGTGACCATGGCTAGGACTGGGCTGGGTCAGTGGCTCTAGCAGATCCCGCTTGTAGCGCCGCCAATCACAATCGTTGCTGGAGGAGGACTCGTGGCCGGGACCCAAGCCGTTCATCATGGCGGCATCTACCACGTCACCACCGCTGGCAGACTGAAGTAAACAAGGTCAGGGAAGTCCAGCTAAGTGGGAATAGAAACACTCACCTCGACTGATTCCACGCTGGGCACTCCCAGCACTTCCAGGCTGGCTGCATCTGTATTGGGCACGTTTAAGTAAAAGTATGTGATGGACTTGAACTGTGTGTTGGCCAGATTCTGAAGCTGCTGCAGCGCCTCGGGCGTCGGGTGCGGATCGTAGGCAACAAAGGCCTTTGGCACCGTCCCACGCACCGTGGCGAGCAGGAACTGCTGCTCGTTAATGTGCAAACGGACGGCGATGGAGTGACGCAGGACGTCGCTGGCTTCCCGCTCCCGCGCTGCTGAGTAAACCAGGAAGGGACCGTCCATCGCCATGGTCGATAGATCTACCATAAACACATACCAGGTGATGCCGTCCGGGGCGTAGGTCTCAAACTGCTGATCCTCGGCGCGGTACTCTAAGAGGAAGTCCAGGCTGTAGTTCTGTGAGGCCCGCAGCTCGGTCAGAGTAGGATCTGTGCAGTTCTCCAGCGACTGGATAATGGTGTCCATCGTGGAGTTGTAGGCCACTAGACGGCAGCGCGAGAGCGGTGCGAATTGTTCCACACTCAGCATCTCGTAGGCGGACATCAGCACACTGTTGATGTCGAAGCTCTGCGACACATAGACCCTCGTGATCTTCATCTTCTTTAGCGAGGGATTGTAGAAGTAAACGCGCGGCTTGTACAAATCTGGGAGAGCCAAGTCTGTGACTGTGATGTGTCTGCCCAAGCGCGTTACTCGAGTTTCCTCCTCCGAGTGCAGCTTGGGCAGCAGCGTCTTGATGTGCTCCGGAAAGTCGGCCACCTTGGCGGCCTGCTCGTTCCGCTTGGCGTCCACCTGGCGGTACATCAGCATGTAGGCGTTGGTGCTCGAGGTGTACGCACTTGAATAGTAACTGCCATTAGGTCCGCCAAAAGATCGCTGGATGTCCTCCTGCGTAATCTGTAGGAAGGAAGCAAAGAAATCAGAATAATATATCATATTGAGGACTCAAGGGGAAATAGCCTACCGTGGACACATTCTGATCGTTGAAGCAGAACCACTCATTGCTATCGAAGTCCTTGATATAGGCATAGTAGTGGCCACCAGATGCGCTGCCCGAGTGAATCATGATCGCGAACAGCTCGTACATATACGGTCCTGAGCCTTGCTTGGCGCTCTTGCTGGTGCTGCTACTCATGTCGATGCCCTCGTCCTCGTCGTTCAGATCGTTCTCGTGCTGGCTGGAGCTAGCGGTGGTCACCACGCCGCTGCTCAGGTTGTCATCCTCCGCCGAGCCACTGTCTGCCGTGCTGCAGTCGTCCACGGTACCGTTCATCTGAGAGCTCTGTTCGCCACTGTTGCTGCTCCGGTTGATGAAAGTGTTCAGGTTGAGCGTTTGCGGGAAGGTCACTCTGGAAGAAACCCAAGGAATGGTAAGGCATTTGTAAAATCCGCCTACTCGTCGCACTTACTTGTCGTTGAGCTTGATGCGGTGCATGGTCTGATAGTCGAAGTCGAAGCGCTTCAGGTGCAGCGTGAGGACGTAGGGAAAGGACTTAAAGTGCAGGCCCTTGTGGGCATCGCATTTTTTCTTGCACTTCTCGCACAGATACTGGTTGTTGCCATCGAGCGTCTCTGGCTGGACGAAAGCACGCAGAGCCTCCTCGATGCTGCCATAGGCCGAGCTGCTGCCGAATGGACGTACCGGCAAAGGGATGTCCAAGAAGGTATCCTCGCGCGTCTTCTCCGTATTGCACTCCAGACACTTGACATAGTCATTCATCTTACCCTCGTAAAGGTTAGAGATGAGGTTTGCCTGCTTGGTGTTCTTGAACTTGTGCTCCAGGGCGTCGAACATGACGCGACACAGCTCCTGGATGTCGTGCTGCTGCCACGCCTCGGTCGAGTCCCAGCCAAAGCTGCGGGTCAGATCCGTGGTCTCCACCGCTGCCTTGGGCGAGGTCTGAAGGTTCAGGAAAAGCTTCTGCAGCTGGTAGGGTATATTCTTGGCCTCATTGTCGTTGTCGAACTCCCAGCGATAGAGGGCATTCCTGAACTCGGGCGTCATATACAGCGCCTGGAGCAGACTGTTCAGATAGCAGGTCATGGCCTGGTTCACGAGTCCCACATAGCCCTTAGGGCCGCCGTTCGTGTGTCGGGTCGTCTCTGTCTCTGTTTCGGTGGTGGCCGAGGCCACAAAATCAGAGGCAGTGGTTCGCTGCCATGAGGCCAACTCATCGCCGCCGTATTTACGCCGATAGAAATTTGATACTGAAGGATCATTGCCATCATCCGGTCCACTCGTAGCTTGATCCCCATTTCCGGTCGCAGCATCGCCTCCGTCTAAGTCGCCAGCAAGAACGCAGAAGTCGTAGCCCGGTCCGAGCATCGTTGGACTTGCGGAGGCGCCGAGAGCCAGGTCGTCGTCCGACAGCTGCTCCGCATCCGATATGAAAAGCTCCGAAGACGCATCTTCCGACGGCGAGATGAGATGCTGCAGCTGGTCGGAAATATCCGCTTTGGTCAACGTGTCGATGGGCTCGCTGTCCAGCTCCTTGATGGGCGACGACGGCTTGGCGGGACTTGGGATCTCGGGACTGGTTTCGGCAACTGCCTTAGCCTTCGTCTTTTTTGGACTCGCCTCGGAAGTGGTTGCGGGGTCGGCTTCCGGAGTGCTCTTGGGACTCTCTTCTGGGCTGGCCTTGGGAGCTTCCTCTGAAGCCAGGGGCTTTTCACTCTTTTCTGCAGAGGATTTGGGTGTGGGACTTTTCTCTGTACTTGACTCCGAACTAACGCTGGCCTTGGTGCTGGTCAAAGTGTCCTCACTCGTTGTTTTCGTCTTGCTTGGCGATGTGGATCCCGACGCCGGCTTCTTCTTGGCCTTATCGCCAACGACGCGCTTTTTCTTCGTTTCGCCGGTGGCCGGGCTCTTGGCTTTTGCCTCGTCGGACTTGGCGGTTGCAGCTTTTTTGACCAACACTTTCTTTATGGGCAACTCGAAGCGTTTGGCGACGTCGCCATCCCAGCTGCCGGAGGGAAGCAGTACCAGGTGATTCTTTAGCTGGCGCTCAAACCCATCCACATCGTACAAAAGCTCTGAGTCTAGGGCATTCAGGTTGACCTGTTCAGGCGGAGTAACCATTAGTTTAGGCATGGAAGGCAGCGACCACTACTTACCAGATCCTTGTTGTCATGGGGCTGAAGCAAAAGCTCGAACTTTCCGTAGGGGAACTGGGTGCCGATTAGGTCGATCACTCGCTTCACCGTATAGTGTGCGCGCACCACCACATTGATCTTCTTCTGCTCAGAGCCGGGCGTCTGGTCAAAGACCGAAACGGTGCACTGCTGCTCACCGCTCTCCTTGTCCTTGTCCATGATGTCCTGGCGGAGTGTTCAAGCGATGGTGGCGAAAGTCCTGCGGGATGGAATTAAAAGTGAGAAGATGAGCTCTCTACACATGAATTTTGGTATACGATTTAAGCTTTTTCTATTTGTAAACCAAAGGAGTTCTAGGCTTTCGTGACACCTTTGTCGTGGCCGGCTCGGCCAGACCAAGTTGCTGGTCATGGTAATGATGCTTCTACTTTTGGCCAGCTAAGGCAGAGTAAATAAGGAAGAGCTCTTGCGAAATCTTCTTGTTTTCGACCTCATTCGCGAATAAAGCAGCAGCCGAATATCAAGAGGAGTCCATCCCGCCGTCCCGCTGCCCCATCCGCCGCTATTGACGTGCTCCGGGTTTGCTTTTCGCGCCTTATTTGTACGGGACCAGCGCCAGTTGGCGTCTATATATAAGCACGTACGTCCATCGGCCATCGGCCATCCTCCATCGTCCGGCCCCCCGAAATCGCACGTCGTGACTCACGCGCAGTGGAATTTTCGTAAACAACCTAGCGAACCATTGACCAGCTCCGGAGGATGCTACGCCTCCGTTATGGGGACGGACGGGCCACCGTCATCGGTGCCATGCATAAATTTCACTGCTAAGTGTCACTCGCATGCTGCCGCTGACCGGGAGTATCTTTGTGGGACGGGACCCGGCTCCACATCGTAACGGAAGTGGTGACGATTATATTATGGCTTAATATCTGGCGCCACCATTCCGGCAGTGCGCAAATTGCAAGTGTCCCGCCCACACAGACATATGGGCCAGGCAATACATACTTTTTTGGGCATAGCCGGAAAACGGAATATTATTCTAGAAAGATGTGTAGGACTTGACAGATTTAGATCGAGCAGATGGTTTAGCTAAACTAGGAAAATTATGGATAAATAGATTGACTCTCTACATCTATCTCCATCATTAAATCTTCAGATAAAGTAATAATTAAGTGAGAAATACGTATGTATTTCATATACAATGGTTTCTAGCAAACACTTTTTTGATTTTTTACTTTAATGAAATTTATTTGCTCTGAATTAAATTATTCTTTATGGGGGATAATTGTGCTTGAAAGAGGCGCATTTTTGACCGCATCTGCATGCCAATGGATTCTATATTTAAGTCTGGCCAATATATATTTTGCAATTAATTTTCCGAGATTTAATGGCGTCTAATCGAGTGTCCAATGCAATTTAAAGATCGTGCATTTGCAATGTTTTTCCAATGCGCTAAACCGAAATAAACACAAGATATGTGTATGTACAAATGTAGTGGCCCCTCTGTGTATGGAAGATGCACCACGACGGGATGCAGTCGCGCCGTCCAAACACATGTTGGATGATGGGTCCATACCCGAAACGTAGTGTCGGGGCGAAAGAGCGAGATGGGGATCCAAAAAATGCTAATACTCGACGGGCCAGAAATCAAAATAAGAAACCCGTGCTGCTAAAAATAAAGCCAGGCGGCGACAGCGACAAGCGACACATCGGAGCAGCAGCGGACGGAAAGAGCACACACAAAAATCGAGAAGAAGCAGCTCTTGGGAGCGTTTTGAATACGCGTATATCTGGCTATTTGTAAATGCGAAGGTTTTCAAAGAGAAAAAACATGCAGATATTCGGACCGGACTCGGATTCGTACACCCGTGGATATGTATCCATTCGGCGGAATGGTGTAGCACTTTCAACACATATCGGCGGGCTCATACTCAATATTTACATGATGACGATGTGGAATCTTGCGTCCAATCTTTGTGTTGGTTCGCGGGGCATTACAGAAACCGATATCGCGAGTTATCATATATGTTAGACAGGAGAGCGCATCGCCTCTGTTCTCGCATATATCTGTGCTATTTTTGAAACTATTTGGGCAATGCGAAATCTGTGGTCTACTAAACGATAGTTTCTATGTGGGGGAGAGAGAGATGAGTGAGAGGTGACGGCTGGCCGAATGGCTATTCAGATGCCGGAAATCGCAGGATTCCTGGGGCAATCCAACAAGTCATATAATGCACACATTCTCCATTACGAAATGGTTGCTATTCTTAGACAACTTCACTTGGAGCACAGCCGAAGCTGTTGCGCCCGATGTTTGGGTGAATCAGTGTGTATATGCTCGGTGGGCAGTGCTCTATATGCACTGACTTTACCGTCGTCGTCGTTGTCGTCGTCTGATAGTACTGTGCCGTTCCGAACTAGAGAAGGAGCCGACCGCCGTCAACGCACGACATAGTTCACGCGTGTACTGACCACCGATTTGCTGGTCGATTCGGATACCGATCGCCACATTCGCATTTCGATGCCGATTCCGAATCCGATTCCGAAGATATCCCACCCGATCTGGCGTTCGCTCGGCCAAGAGCTTTGTGTACCCCGCTCTCCGTGGGAATGATGCACCGCCTCGGGAGCGGGGCAAACTATAACGACTGATAACGATTATCGGGGGTGGTCGGTGCAAGCGCCTCCTCCCGTCGCTGGGAAACTGTAATGCGCCGGGGCCCCGAAACCCGAACCCCAGTTCAAGCTCAGGCGGATTACTCAATGAATATAGTCGATGGATTCGTCTTTGTTGGGTTTTCTAGCGAAAGTGCTATTAATGTTTGTGCTCTCTCTTGCCCTCTTCTCTCCGACTGCGGGAATGAATGACTATTTTTATATGTGAGGCTGCAATTGGCGCAATGAGACATCCTTTCCACAGGCACCATGATTAAGTGCTGACCAGTCGCCGGCATGGCGATTGCGGGGAGAATGCGACGACTCTCGTTTGCGCAATACTTTTGGGGCCCTGGGTTCCAGTGGGCGGTGGGCGGTGGCAGTGCTCTTTGGGTGTTCCCCGATCGGTCAAGGCTTTGTGTTATGATATGCGTGTTTCTGTGTGCGGCCCAAAAAGTGGCCCCATCGAGTGTCCTTCGGGGCTAGGAAGGTGGCCCCGCAAACTAGGCGCGTCCATATGTCGCAAATTTAAGGGGCCGTCGCTGCTGCCGACTTGTGTTTTCTTCGCTGTGCGTGTATGTGTGCTGTGTACCTCCCCGCGCGCACTCACCTCGACGGATGTGTGTGTGTGAAAATACTGCAGTGTATTCCTGCGGTGCGGTGTGGTGTGTGTATGTGTGCGGGGGAATCTCCTCCTCTGCGGCTCCGCTTTCTCACTTCCTGGCTTCCAGACAAAGTCCACGTTCACTCGGTGCGCGATGAAAATCAGGTTAAAACGAGACTCGACGCGACATTTTTACAAATGTTTTTTGTTGTTCCGCTGCGGCTGTTTTGCTGTGGAGTTGTTCGATAGTGTGACTGCCGCTACCCGCTCCGGAAATACACAAATGAAGGGTACTGACTTACGGTCACACTAGCGCCGCTTTAAAATTCTTCTTCACTTGTCCCAGTTTCAATTATTAGAAGACAAATATTATAAAACAAGATTTCAATTATAATACACTTCTTTCCTACACGATTACCCTCAAAATTAACCAACCAAAAATATTGAGAATGTACACAAAGTCGTGTCGATGATACATCCTTTTCTGCTTACATTCTGTAAACTTTAACAGTAAGCCGACTAACATGTTTTGAATACTCTTAACTAATATTAATGAGAAATTACGGTGGTTCCTTTAAAAATGTAGTAATAAAAAAATATATTGAGAATTCTGTAAAATATTTTTTAGAAATATTTAAATAAAAATATACATAAATATGTCGTCTGAAAATATCGATATATTGGTTTTTTTTCAATACAATATGTCAGATTATCCCAAAACGGAAAAACAACATAAAGAATCTAACGCAAATTCATTGATCTCGTAGCCAGAGGGCAGGCAATTTTATTTAAAAAAAAAGGTCGGTTAGCCGTGATAGTTATTTCACATCAATAACAGTACTATTGAAAGTCACGAAAGTATGCTTATTTTTTGTTTTATATATATTGCTTTATTTTTAAACAACTTTTTTTTACCACTAGGTTCCTTTTAAACAGGACAAATTATGAATTTGTTCAAAAATTAGGAATAGCATTTACAACCCTATTGGAAACTGGGCCGTATACATATATATAAATAGTACATAGTGTACCGTTTTTTTTCATTTTGGGGCCGATAGTCCCGATACTATCGATAGTTTCTTCGATGTTGTTACATCGTGAATTTTCCCGATGCAACCCTAAAATACGAGAAACGTCGAGAAATTTCGACGGAGACAACAAAAAGTCTATATAAAGGCTTGCGTACGCGACTATCGCTCATTATCAAACAAAATTTTGAGAGAAAAGAAAGAAAGCAGAGGGTGTGATACTGTGCACGAGTAGAGAAGGAAAAGCGAAGAACAATTGATTCATTTGGCGAACGTCATAAATATTTCAAGAACCTCGCAACGTAAACGAATAAAAATACATAAAAATCAGTGAGAAGAAAAGCAACGCCCTTGCATTTGGCCATTGGATTTGCATTTGTATTTGGATTATACGGATTTGGAGACACTTTAGGTAAGTTGTGGTGGCTGGGCATATTAGCATATTATCGGGCTTTGGTACGTTTGTGTGGGAGCATCCCTCGACTCGGCTCCACTCCGCTTCCATTCCAATTCCATCCGAGAACGGCGTGGCGCTCGCTGGCTACGTCACTCGCATGACAACACGGCAATGGACAGCGGACGTTGCACAACGCGGGAGCTTCTAGCACTTTCCACTGAGCGCCGAGTACTAGGCACCGAGCACTGAGCATTGAGAGAACAGTCAGTATAATCAATTCCGTTTTCCGTTTGCTTTCAGCTGAGGCAAGATGGGCAAGGACTTCTACAAGATTCTTGGCATCGATAGGAAGGCCAACGATGACGAGATCAAGAAGGCCTACCGCAAACTGGCGTTGAAGTACCATCCGGACAAAAACAAGAGCCCCCAGGCGGAGGAACGCTTCAAGGAGATCGCCGAGGCTTACGAGGTGTTGTCAGACAAGAAGAAGCGCGACATCTTCGACAAGTATGGCGAGGATGGGCTGAAGGGAGGCACACCCGGCCCTGATGGCAACAGCCAGCCGGGCGCCTACAGCTACCAGTTCCATGGTGACCCGAGAGCCACTTTCGCCCAATTCTTTGGGTCGTCGGATCCCTTCGGGGTGTTCTTTGGCGGCGGCGACAACATGTTCGGCGTTCAAAGTGGCGGCGGCAGCAACGAGATCTTCATGAACGCCGAGGATATGTTTGGCGGCGGCGCCTTCGCCGGGAATCCCATGGCCGGCGCATTCCGCTCGCAGTCATTCAACGCCCAGGCGCCCAGTCGCAAGCGTCAGCAACAGCAGGACCCGCCCATCGAGCACGACCTGTACGTCACTCTGGAGGAGGTGGACAAGGGCTGCACCAAAAAGATGAAGATCTCGCGCATGGCGTCAGGCGTCGGCGGTCCGCACAAGGAGGAGAAGGTACTGAGCATCACGGTGAAGCCGGGCTGGAAAGCAGGGACCAAGATCACCTTCCCCAAGGAAGGCGACGTAGCGCCCAACAAGATCCCGGCGGACATCATATTCATCATACGCGACAAGCCGCACTCGCAGTTCAAGCGTGAGGGCAGCGATTTGCGCTACACCGCCCAGATCAGTCTGAAGCAGGCACTGTGCGGAGCCCCGGTGAGTGTGCCCACGCTGCAGGGCGATCGGATAGCGGTCAACCCCGCCAGCGAGATTATTAAGCCAACCACCACAAGACGCATCAGTGGGCGCGGCCTGCCTTTCCCCAAGGAGCCGTCGCGCCGCGGTGATCTTCTAGTGGCATTCGACATCAAGTTCCCCGACACACTGCCGACCAGCGTGCGCAACCAGATGGCGGAGCTGCTTCCTAACTAGGCGTAGGCGGGAATTACTATTGTTATCACCTTAGTTAAGGCCTATATTTAGTTGATTCTACACTTAAGAAATCTAACAACCTAACCAACGTTACGGACACGAAAGCGAAGACAACAGTGTGCCAAGCGAACAGCTGTAGATATAGCCGAGCGAATGCCGACGCTAGATAAGATAGGGAAGAGAACACACACATACGCGCATGTTTTGTGTTTTGGAGACTGATCGAGATTTGAACATTTAATCCTAGTACACCAATTCCACATTTTCCCCTCAAATTCAAATCTCCTGATATATTTATTTAAGACCCCCCACAACTGGAAGCTAAGAAATAAACGGTATTATAAATTGAAAGTAATTCACGGTTTTTGTAAAGAGCACGCAATGCTCTCCGGCATTCCAATTCCAATGGAGGTTCTGTCAGTTGGGAGAAACACACTTGTAAACACTTGTAGGCTTACTCCGCGTAGGATTATAGTACGTTTTAGTACCAATGATTATTATGTTTAGCAATAAAGTTATTCATACAAATTGAACGTTTGTTTTTAATGGGTCAATGGGTTGACATGGACGCAGCTGCATTTACAAGGGCGAATTAACATTGCTGTTGCATTTCTTTTTTGCGAGGAAAACAAACCGAAAGCCATGTTTTATTTTGATATACGTTGTGGCTTTGTTTTCCTAATTAATCCAATTTTACAATAATTAACCTAATATTTGATTAATTAGTTGTAGATTAATAATTATTTTTATAACTAATGGTATACGTAGCGTATACGTGATATTTGCTGGTGATGGAAGGGTAAAAACTCTGATAAAGTTGAGAACTTAAATAAGGTTGAAAGCTCCGATAAGCTATGATATGGTTAAAAACTTGGATGATGCTTGAGAAAGCATAGCAAACAAGCCGTGTAAAGCTGAGTTTTGAACCTTATTCTCAGCCTTATCAGAGTTTTCAACCAGCTTCATCACCAGTGAATATCAAGTATACGTTACGTATACCATAATTATTTATTTTCGTAAAGTTCAAAATGTTAAAATTAGTAAGATAAAAATGTTTAAAATTGCTTTAAGTGCAATGCAGAATTGATTGGAAATATTCAACAAAAAAGGAAATTGACAGAAAAATTTAAATGGGGAAAAATAATGGATTTATTATTATAATTATATTATATTATAAATTTGAACTCCTCCTGAAACGGTACAAATACAAGTCGAGAAATAAAACTCTAACGATTTTGTTTTTCTTTTTTTAAATTTCACATTTTATTTTCTTTTGTTTTTCACTTCAAAAGGATTTTGTAATTAATCATTTGTCACACATTTTCACTATCCTTATGTTGAGTGTTAAGTTTGCATTTGCAATTGTATAATCATTGTGTACTTTTTTCTTTTCTTTACGCTTGCATATTATTCATTGTTGTTTCTTGTTCTCAAAAAGTATTAACATCCATTGCATGTTCTTATATTTTTTGTTTCTGTGTTGTTGTTCTTGTTTTGTTGCAGCTGCTAATTATGTTTGTTTGTTACAATTAAAATTGAATTTCAATGTGTTGCCTCGCCACCTCGAGTGGCACGTTGCCAATGCGGCTGCCGTTGCTATTGATTTTTGGTTTGGTATCCTCTTGGATCTTATAGACTGTACTCAATATGCAAGTGTGTGTTACCCTCTGCTGCTGCTTGGGCAGCGCTCTGGCCGAAAGGAAGGTGTGGTAAGAGATATAACTAACAATTATGCTCGAAAACAAATCAGATATCCGATAACAATTTGTTAAAAGAGATTTTAGTGCGTCGTGTGCACAAGTGAACTTAATTAAATGAGTCGAGTACATGGTTTGGCTCTCAAACATTCGTATAATAGTGACTATGTATATATATATTTAATAAAAATGCTTTAAAAATAGTCAAATGCGTACAAAAAGTTTCACGCCGCTGCGAGTGTTCGCATTCAAATGAGTGTTCACATAATTTAACTATTTCATTTCGCTAAAGTCTTCCAACTGACTGACTGCACTCGCCTCTGGTTGGTTGGGTTTTATTATTAATTAATATATTTACGTTACCGCTGTCGTCGTCGTCGAACTTATATAAACCGTAAAAATATTGTTAAAACGCTGTGATTTTGGTAAATTTCTCCTTGTTTGTCCCGTGTTTGATTAGCATTCATCCGACGGATGATCTATATCATTAGACTGTTTTGTATACATTTAGAATTTTAGTGTTTACTCGACTTCTTAGCTATAGCTTTCTATGGTCTGTAGTTTTATTATTTCCTCCTCGTCCCTTCGTTTCGATTCGTTTAATTAAAGTTTTCCTTTGTATATTTAATTCAATTTGATTGGAAACCTAAAAAATGTTTTGATTATGTTTCGATTTGTTGCTACATGCTGGCTTTAGGGGTACAAAATGAATGAGTGTGAATGCCTGTCTCTAAGTACACTGAAAAACCAAAACCACTGACAATCGCCGCGCGTACGAACAGTGTACGCATCGTGCCGGGGGAACAATAATAATAAATGTACGTTTCAGCAATCGGGGGATTTCATTGTTCCTGAATCGGATTAACATCATCGAAGCTGCATTCACAACCAATTAATTATTATGTCATTTTTCATTTTTCCATTTTCCCATTTGGTGTAGAATTCTCATTGTATTTTGACTATATTATCATATTGTTTCGCTAAAAATTCGTCCTACAAAAAGGTGAAAACCATAGGTCTTGAGACATGTCAAGGAAATCAGGGGTATTTCTCCAACCTAAATTTAGTTCTCAAAAAATGTGCCTTTGTCTATGGTGTCGGGGTCTGGGCCTGGGTTTGGGCTTGGGTTTTGGTATTTGGTATTTGTTTAACTTTAATAATTCTGTTTCGATTCTCGAGTTCTTAAAGTGTGTGTTTGCAAGTGAAGTTCTTAATTATTATTGTAATTCTGCTAGAAGGTGTCGTCTTTTTTTGGTTTGTGTTGCTTCTGCTTACGCTTATATATTTTCCTTTTGCTTTCTTGCATAGTTTGTTATAGTTTGTATTTTAATTTATTTTTGCCCGCATTTAACGTGTTGAGTTTTACTTGCTGCCATTAATTTTTTGGTTTTTGCTGATTGGATTCTGTGTGTGTGTGTGTGAGTGTGTATGGGTGTGGGGTGGGGCATCAGGCCCAATTTAATTGTAAGGATTCGTTCCTGTTATTATTTTGTTTTGTTAGTTTACCATTTAACATTTTGACTAAATTTTTGCTATTTCGTTTTACCATTTTCGTTTATGTGTGTTTGGGCATTTTTTTGAATGGCATCTTTATGTATTTTTTTCAGTGTACTTTCTACGATTACGAGTGTGTGTTGATTTGCTTCAGTGTGTGTGTGTGTGTGTGTGGCTTAATTGGCTAACATTTTCTTCATTGGGTTTTGGTTTTTTTCCTTATTTTTTTTTCTTTTTGCATTTGACTTGGTTTTCCTTTGCTTTGTTTTTTATAATTTAAATTCTCTAAGCCTAAATACAATGGTTGCAATTTGTTTAGGGGTCTCCCTCCTTACTCCTGCGACAGCTTCGTCCTCTCGTCCTGTCCTCAATAAGTGTATGTATTTAAATCGAAATTACTTTCAAGTCTTTTTCAGCGACAAATGCATTTGAATTTGTTCTCGTATTTCTTAATCTGGTTTAATCTCCTCCTCTTGCTTAGTTCTTATTAAATCTGCTCAAAATCCTTCGCTTTAATTATGCTTTTATTATATGTTTTGCACTTTAAATACAATTCAATATAAATCAAAGTCTTCTCTTCGTTTTTCATTTTAATTACTTTATATAGATTAGGTTTCTCATTCTAAAAGGGATCTCTCTCGCGGGCGAGTCCTCTTCGTGATGCGAACGTAAACGTAAAACTGACAAAAACTCTTCGATGTTTTATCCTTTTAGATATATTTAAAAGGCAGACAGACAGAGACAGACAGAGAGAGAGAGAGAGAGATAGAGAGAGAGAGAGACAGAGAGAGAGAGAGGAAACGAACCAAAGGTAAGCATTCTTCAACCGCATCCATTCCTGATGAATTAAATCACTGCAGGAGCTGAGCTTGAAAAATGCTTTCGATTTGATTTGAACTTTGAACTCTGCACTCCTGCTTCCCGCTTCCCCGCTTCCCCCGCTTCCCCGCTTCTCTGCCGCTGCCGTTTCACTTGCTTTCGCCGCTGCTCCTGCTCCCTGTTGCCGTTGCCTCACACTTGATTAGTTAAAATTGAGAATCGAACAAAGGATCTGAAGTTTGAAGTTGCTGGCCGGCCAAGTTGGCCAAGAGCTCTTGGGCCGGCTTAGCGCTTGGCTTTGCTTAGCTTAGCTTAGCTTGATACTAAATGTTTTCGTTTTGGTTTTGCTTTGCTTTTTCTGATTTAATTTTTCACATCGTCTTTGCGGGTTGTTGACTGTGGATCTGTGCCTAAATTTATCATGTCTCGTGGTTTCCACACCGGGGACCCTACAATAAATGAAAGAAAAGAAAAGATACAATGGAAACCATATATGAAAAAATATATGAAATATTTTCGGTTGTTTGCAGAACTTAATTTGTAGTTTTTTGTCATACTTTTCTGGCTCCTCAGACAGATAATTAGATTATAGAAAGAGTTACAGACAGAGAGATAGAGAGTTAGGCAGAGAGGGCGAGTGGGCGAGTGGGCGAGTGGGAGGAGAGGCGTCTCCGGTTGGTTATATACAGATTTTCCCAGGTTTAATTTGTGGCCAATTTGGATTCGACAAAAAAACATGCAAGCGAGGGGTTCTTCGGTTGGGAAAGTATAAGCAAAACTAATTATAATTAATTGTTTAATGTTTAATGAGAACTACTTCAAGCGGGTTCGCTACTCAATATAGTTGGGGACTGGGTTTAGTGGGAGTGATTAACAGCTAGTTCAACAACTAATACTGGTGATGGGGCTTTCTTGTGGTGTTGGCTAAAATGTTGACATCGCTTGGTTCACTTTTATTTTGCATTTACTAGTTTACTAGTTTACTAGTTTAAATTCGTTTTACGTTTTAGTTAGACCGGTTAATTTTCGAATTTCTGATCAAAAGTTTTGCACTTTATGCCAACATTTTCCTTTCTGCCTCTGGTGTGTGCGTGTGTTTCTTGCTGGGTACAGGTGGTACAGGTGGAGGGCTCCAATTCGTCAAACAAAATGAAAGGTAGAAATTTATGTACATACATATATATGCGGGGGGTGGAGAGGGGGGTTTTCGTAATGCGTAATTCGTAATTCGTAATTTGGAAAATTGTGGTGGAGTGGTGAAAATAGAAACTGTTTCGCATTTCGCATTTTTGGCGTTGCAACCCACTTGCTAATTTCGAAATTAGTTTTCCAGATGCAAAAAGTCAAAGAGCGTGATTCAAAACGATGGATAAAGTTGGTGCATAGATGAGGGCTTCGTAAAATTCAATTTGCTTGAATTTTATTTCAGTTTGTTTGCACACAAAACTAGTTGAAAATGAAATTTCTGGCAAAATAATTGCGTTTCCATATATTTGTGTGTGCGTGTCTTTTTTTACATATATGTTTTTTAACAAAAAGGCCGAATAAATTCTGGTTCTGGGTGGGTGGATGGTGGCTGGTGTGGGGCACGTGTGTGTAACCATAAGACATATATAGTTAGTTAGTTAAATATATATTGAGATCGATTATAAAGGACATGGCTCTCTTTCGGCTCTTTCGGCTTGCTTCTAGAATATTTTTGGCATAGATCTCTGGGCGCTCTGTCTAGCGGTTAGTCATTGAGAAAATGCAAAACGTTCATCAAATCGAAAAGGAAATAGGTTGTGGCAAAGTTCATAGCTCTCGCAGGTTACTTTGGTTACTTTGGTACTTTGGTTTGTTTAAAGCTAATTATCGATTAATAATCAAGCGATGCCAACTAATAATATCAAGTGTTTGTAACAGACACAACAGATACACAGATACACGCTACGAAGAGATGCACGCACGCACACAAAGGCTCCGGAAATGGGAGGTAAAACCTAGACTCTGGAACTCCGACCTATATAGTATATAGTATCTTACTGAATCGATTTGGGACTGTGGATTTTAGTTATCTTTGAGATAATTGCGTGTATAGACAAAATGAAATATCACCCGTTTAATTGTTTAATGACTAATTCAATCCAAGTACTCAACGTCGTCCTCGTCGTCGCTTGCCTAATTACAAATGAATATTGCACTTACCTGCTAAGCAACTACTAAACAAATTTAGATGCATAACTAAACTAGGGGGGGGATGGGTATTCTTAAGGGTTGGGTTCTCGAGGTTGGCTGGGGGATGGGCCCAGGAAATCGGCGCATAAAGTGCTCTGGTCTCCGGTCTTTGTCCCTGCCGTCCGTACTTGTTTACTTGTGTGTTTAGTTTATGCATTTATTTGTATATTTATCTCCATTCGCCATTCGCCATTTCGTTAATTGCATTTCAATTGCTTTAGTTTGCCGTAGTTTAGTTTAGATCAATTTAGTTTAGTGCTTCGAGCTGGGGGGCCCTCCGCTTTGGTTTGGTTTAGTTTTTTTTTACGTTTAGTTTGTTGATTTTTCGGTTATTTGCTTTGGTGTGCGGCTGTGGGTGTGGGGGTGTGTGTGGGTGTGCACATGGATTACCGGTTAAATTTGATATTTGTTTTAGCTTTACTGTTACTCTTAAATGTTTCGCTGTCTGCGGTCTCCGCTTATCGCTTATCTCTATTTAGTTTGCCTTTATATTCGTATATTTTTTCCGAGTATTCCCGTTTTCCGTTTAACATTTATGCTGTATGTATATGCTGCCGTATATATATATATGTATATATAGTGTGTATATTCCATATTTACGATGTATACTTTGATTTTCGAGAGTGTTTTTCATTTGATTCCATTTGATTCTTTATTTTGATTTTTTATTTTTGATTTTGCTGCTGCTGCGAAGCCCAGTGTAAACTGTGAACTGTAAACGTTTCCTTTGAAGCTTAAATTTATTTATTTTATTTACGTTATTTCGACTATGTTCTGCCTTGGTTTGTTTAATACTGACTGCTTTGAATTCTCGTTTCAACAACCTGAAATTTTTTGGTTTGACCCTACCACCACCGTTTTCTATTTAGTCGAGAGTTTCGAGTTTCGAGTTTCGAGAGATGGATGTCTGCGAGTAACTATGGCTTCTCCTGACTACCTAGGTGTACATACATATATAATTTGATTACCCATTTACTGAACATTGAGGTACGACTTACGATTATCATTCTCTCTGAATACATGTATTCTTTTTATTGTATTTATGCTGATTTAATTGGAGTGTGGAGATTGAAGTTCGGGGTGTGAATGAGAATGAGAATGTTGGAAAACCGATGCGGAAAATGTAACAATTCATTCGATTTGCCCCGTCGACTTGTATATGCATGTATATTTGTTTATATCTATATAAAAAACCTATAAAATCATACAAAAAACCATATGCATATATATGCAAATTATTTGTCACAACATTATTGGTACATACACACACGATGCCCTCAATGCACACACATCCCGTACGTTGTACGTGCAATTGGCAAAATTTTCTAACTAACTAATGTTTTTTGTCTCCCTTCTACCTCTCTAGTGTTTGTTTGTTTTTCTTTGCCTCTACTTTATGTAAATAAACCCTCTCTTGTTAGGTATATGTAATGTTAACCCACGGAGTGTCGGCACTCGACTCGTGCCAGCTCAGTTGCAGTCCCACAGATCGTAGATCGCAGATCCATGGCCAGAGATGGTAATTAAAAATGTTTGATTTGGCAGCAAGGAAGTGGCACAGTTCCTTCCCCTGCCCCTTCCCTTTGCTGCTCATAGTTGGCGGTGACTTCCCCCTAACTTTTCTCTGGGGTTTTCCGACTCTTTCTAGCTGTCTTACTTTTGTCCGCTTCTATATATGTTTCAGGTTGAGTTTGCCATTTGTTTCTCTGTGTCTCTTAGTAGTTTGCTTGAGTGCGAGTATGAATTTCAACTTTAGTTTTAGTGGCTGCCGCTGCCGAGGCCGCTGCTGCTGCTGCTGCTCTCTTCTGTTGTTGGCCCTCGTAATTACGGCACTTGAGTATTGTGTGTGCAACGCGGCGTATACGTAATATTCCTACTTGCCACCCCGAGGCGAGCGGAACTTCCGCCATTTTGTTTGTTAATGCGAACCAGCGACTGCAGGTGTGCGTATGCAGGCGTGAGAGTGTGTGTGTGAATATGCTTGTAAATCACGGCGAATGTTCGCGCTCAACTCGGCAGCAACTTAAATAATTAACTGGGAGCTGGGTACTGGGAGCTGGGAGCTGGGTACTAGATGCTGGGAGCTGGCTTCTCTGAGCTACTTTGAGGGAAGTGGTTACGCAACCCGGCTCCTCCTTGCCCTCGTCCTTTGATTAGTTTTCGGCATGAACTACACATCCGACGCTAAAAGAGTGACTTACGACTAACACTTACACAACGAGAGTACGAGAGTACGAGAGTTATAGGTTTCTGTTTCTGTTCCTGTTTCCAATGCAGAGTGTATATACTGTAGGCTAGGTCTTTGATTTCCATTTCAATCCCTTGTGTCTTGGAAGTTCGGTTCGATTACTTGGTTACTGTATATCGTTAGCATCGTGAGTTTACGTATATCTGAGCTGAGTTCGGTTAAAATTAGTTTGTTGAGGCATTTCGGGTTGCTTTCTTGCTGGCTTTCGGGATGGGGCTGATCTCTGGGGGGGGTGTTTAGACGTGGATCTCGAAGTAGTCGTGGCAGTCCACACAGCCGCCGGGTGCCTCGACGCCGGATGAGCCCATCTCGGGCACGAATCCTATGCCGCCGGTGGCCGTCGGCTGGGCACTGACCACCACCATACCCACTCCACGTGGCGTCTTCTTCCGCGTGCGACTCTGCCGCACGCGGGACTTATGCTAGGAGGGTCGCTTCTGGTACAGACAGTCGATGCACGTGGTGTACTCCGGGGCCGAGGAGCTCAGCTGGTAGCCACCGGATCCCTGCGGATCGTGCTGGCAGCCCCCTCCTCCGTACCCACCCATATCTGGGACATAGCTCATGTACTGGTGCTGGGGCTGCTGCTGCTGCTGCTGGTGATGGTGCACTGGCTGGGGAGGATGCCTGGGCAGGGGATCGTATATGGGCTGCGAGAAGGTGTTCTCCGCCGACTGCGAGCGCAGGGGTCCCGAGCTGTAGACCACGTAGTTCCGTTCCGGGGACACGCCATAGGTCCTGTGGCCGTACGAGCTGCTCGTGGTGGTGCTGTCCCGCGAGGTGGAGCGCTCCAGAGATTTGCTCAGCCGGCTCCTGGAGCTGCTGCCTCCAGCTCCGCCTCCATAGCGTCCTGTGGGAGCTGCAGCCACATAGTGATCGCTGCACGTCTGGTTGTCGTACACCGGATAGTACTGGTACGTCTCCTGAGCGCCTCGGGTGCGGGTGCCCGTCTCGAAGCTGCCGTGGGCGGACATGCTCCGCTTCCGGCTGCCGTGCGGCACATCCAGGTTGTGATCCGATCCGTCGCGGCTATCGAAGCTGCTGCGCGGCGAGTGGCGCAGGCAGGTGGCCCTGTCCGGCGACAGGTGGTCCACACTGCTCCTGGGCGAGATGTGCGGCGACAGGGTCTCGACACTGCACACGTGCGAGGGTCCGCCCTTCTTCAGGCAGCTCCTGTCCGGACTCTTCGACTTGGCCGGACTGGAGGGCGGCTTGAGGATGCCCGGAGCCGGGCCACTCGTATGCTTCAGTATGCCGCCACCCTCGGAGGAGCGACGAGGACTGGGAGTCCTCCTGCCGCCCGAGAGCCGATCCTGGGAGTTGTCTCGCGAGGAGCACACGCTCAGTCGCTTGCCCTGGTCACTCAGACTGGTGCGCGGCGACTTGATCTTGATGATCCTCACCGGGGAGCTGCCCTGGGACTTGCAGCGATCCGGAGAGATGTATATCTGGCGCCGGCCACCCTTCACCTTGGTGGAAACGGGCCGCTCTGGGGACTTGGCCTTGAAGATCTTGTCCACCTTCTTGTCGATCACCACAATGTGGGAGGCCAGCGAGCTGGTGGCCTCCTCCTCGGTCTCGTCCTCGGACCGCTCCGAAGGTCCGGTGGTGGTGCCAGTGCTGTCCGACTCGGTGGCTGGCCGCGAGCTGGGCGACTCAATGTCCACCACCACTGTCTGCTGCGTGTTCTCCACAATGGTCTGCGGTTCCGGCGACAGGCTCGAGTCGTTCTGCTGCTGATCGCTGGCCTCCTCGGTGAGGTCCTGCGGATCGAAGGCCTTCTCCCGCAGGCTCTCCATGTAGGCGACGATGTCGCAGGTGCCGCTGTCGGCCAGGTTCTCCTGCTCGAGGTCGCTCAGGTGCTTGTCCATGAAGCGCACCGTGGCGTCCGTGTCGGTCGGGTCGCGTCGGTCGCTTCTGTCACGTCGCTGCTTATGCACCGAGTCCCTGGCCTGGCCCGCCGGATGCTGGTGGACGACGGCCACCTGCTGGGAGGCGGCCAGTCGCTCCGCCTCGCTCTCAAAGATCTCGATGACCTCGATCTCCTGCTTGGGCGACTGTCGCGGCGATTGGCGCGGCGACTGACGCGGCGAGGGATGCAGGCTATGGGAGTGGGAGTGGGCCTGGGAATGGGACTGAGACTGGGACTGCATCTCTCCGGGATCGGAGGCGAACAAGCTACCACTACTGCCTAGACTTAAGTTAAAGGAGGCCGCCACCTGGGCGGCGTGCGCCTCCGACTCCGACTCGAGCTCCGACTCGTCCGGGCTGGGCTTACCTAGGTCCTTCATCAGCACCGGCTGGTAGCTGGCCGGCGGATGCGACGATTGTATCAAGCGCGCCTGGCTGCCGGTGCTGCCCACCGAGAGCGTCGAGGTGGTGCTATCGAGCGGCAGGATGCGGATGCGGCAGGATTCGGATTCGAGCAGAGAATGGAGAAAGGCACAGGGTCAAGCAATAGTCGAGCTTACTGCCGGCTCTGGTTAGCTCCAGGACATGTGGTTTACTACTGACCAACTGGATATATTTCAATATGGGTAAAGGTAACATTCGGTAGCTCACTCTATTAT
This sequence comes from Drosophila pectinifera, assembly GCA_008042775.1. Lineage (NCBI taxonomy): Eukaryota > Metazoa > Arthropoda > Insecta > Diptera > Drosophilidae > Drosophila > Drosophila pectinifera. The sequence continues at coordinate 136,643 of VNKC01000771.1, forward strand.
TTAAGCTCTTTTTTTAATTATAAATTACCTAAAGGTTTCTTAATATGTATACATTTTTACAGTGAACTAGCACTAGCTATTGTGTCTGTAATAAAAAAACGTTGCATACTTTTAGACACCTCTTCAAGAGATTTTAAATCACTGAATCTTATGTGGGTATACCTTCTTCTAACACTTTAATATTTGTTAATATTACATTATTATTGAAAAAGTCCTGTAAGGCCAACGAGTTAGTAAAGGATCTTTAGGCTGGATAAATTTATTAATTTATAATTAAACTTATGCCAAGGTTTTTCTTTCTATTTTTAGGTCTAGCTTTTATTATAAATAACTTAAATAACTGAGAGTAATTCAAACTATTTAAAAGTAAAAGTAGTTTGTTAGTCCGCTAAAGGAAGCCAACAAATCTTTAGAGATTTTAAATCTCATAAAGAGCTCTCTATGCTGTGAAAATATAATAGCATACTTTTAGGCATCAATTCAAGTGATTTTAAATATTATATTTATATTCTTTTTAGTTTTAATTACATATTTCAACAGAAACTTCGAAGCATTTACAATCCAGTTAGTCAGCAGAGAACCAGTTAGCAAGAGCTTTGTGTTTTTGGGGAGCTCCCAGGACTCACCTCAGCGTCAGGTGATTGGGCGTGCGACCCAAAGTGGCCTTGGGCCTGATTGTGCCCTGCTGCGAGTCCTCCTCGCCCTCGGACTTTGTCCCCGGATCGATCCGCTCGATGTCCGAGCTGTGGTGATGCAGATGCGGCTGCCGGATGGGCGGCGGCGGCGGCTCTCGGGGATGTGGATGCGGGTGCCCGTGGGCGTGGCCCTGCTGCACCTGCTGCACATGCTGCTGCTGCTGCTGCTGCTGCTGTTGCTGGGGATCTGGGGAGGAGCAAGTGATTTCTTTATGGCGGGACGAGTGATGATGCGGGGTGCGATGACAGGCGTTGTTAGCTAGCTGCTCGTACTTGGCTGGGTCACAGGGTCAACTCAACTTACCTGCCACATCGCCCACTGTCTTGCTGCGACCGCGGAAGCCCGCCGGCTGCATCTGCTGGCCGTGGGTGTGGCCGGATGCATAGTGGACCACGCCCACATTGGGGGGCAGGTCGTCCGCCTCCTGGCTGCCGGACAAGTTGTCGTAGTCGATGTTGCCCGCCGAGTGTCGCTGCGATCCGGACTTCTTCTTGGGCTTGCCCAAAGTATGCGATCCATGAACGATGGTGATCTGATGGGGAATTTAATAAAGGAATATGAATATTTATATTAACATTAAGTTATCTATATATTTCTTAAAATTTTAAATTAATTATAAGTGAGTAAAATTAAATTACCTGCTGCTTGGGCCGCTCCAGCGTCTGTGAGTTGCCCGCATAGCCCATGCCCGGGCCCATGCCCTGCGAGGAGTGTCCGGAGACGGAGCCGGAGCTGCCGCCAAAGTTCTTCATCGGAATTGACATGTTCCGGACGCTCTCGCGGATGATCTGGCGTATGGTCTTGAGGAAGGCGTTGCGGAAGTCGGCGGTGCTGTTGGACAGCACGTAGACCTTCTCGGAGCGGCGCTGCAGCTGGGAGCGCAGATGTATGAGCTCCCACAGGAAGTGCGAGTCCATGTCCTTGGCGGAGCTGGCGCGCACCTGCACCTCGGTGACGGGGATCAGCACCTGGTATCGGATGATCTCCACCTCGTTGGTGGCGTTCTTGCTGGACACGCCCTGTAAGGAAAGCAGAGGGATTAGATTCCATTTGGATTTTAGTCCTTAGGGTTGCTCTCTCACCATCAACTTCTTCTTCTGGCGCAGCCGCTCCTTGCAGAGGAACACCACTGCCGACTTGAACACGAAGCACATGGCATGCAGCTCCAGACCCTTCTTGATCTTGCCCAGGAAGTCGGAGATGTTCAGCCACTCCACGCCGCCATAGTACAGGAGATCTCCTAGGATTCAAAATAAAGACAATACATACTATTTTATAGTTAGGTTTTCCTCACCTGGACTCAGGTCGATGGGCTGCTTGCAGGACTTCTGGTGCTGCCGGAACAGGTGGTCAAAGATGGCCCCGTACTCCTCGTGGATGCGCTGCATCTCGTTGATGTGCTCGGCCACCTTCTCCATGCCCTTGAGTGCCTCTATAGGGGATCAGATCGAAGGGGGTTAGTGGTCCTATATATACTATATATACTATATATACTCACCGCACAGATGGACGTGCTCATCGGCCCGGGTGTCGGTCAGGTTGCGCATCTGCTGCAGCAGCAGGGGGTACTTGAGGATGCGCTGAATCGGCTTGATCAGATACGACTCCAGGGTGCTGCTGTGCTGCTGCTTGGGATTGCGGGCCGCCAGGAACTCCTGCAGGGCGTGATTGCCTTCATCTGGGCGGGGAGAGTGGTGGAAGGAATTGAAATGCAAATTGAGACATTTGCCAAATGATTCGATTTCAATGGACGCTCGTTCGAGTCTGTGTAATTAATTGCGACGCTGGCCCATTAGAGTAAAGTCCTGCCGCTGTTCCTGTTCGGGCAGCAGCACAAGGATATGCAGTTACGGCAGCGCAACGTCGGCAAGAAAATGTCATTAACTTGTTCTTATTGTCAGCCGAGTAGCAGCTTTTGATAAAGGCTCAGTCAAAGCCCGTCTGCAGCAGGACCAACACCAACAGGAGGAGAGCTCAAGCTGGAGCAGATTTACGTCTAATAGCATGTCCTTCTGGCAGCCCGACAGGTCCGTCCTGCGCCTGTGCCTCAGCCACTCCAATCCGCCCCTGGATTCTCCTGCTCTTGCACGTAACGAAGGCACTTAAGTGCACTTCTTGCTATAATTAATTATCCTTTCAACTTTTTGCATAAAATTTCATGCAACAGCCGGGCGCACAGTCGCCCCCTCGAGTGGATGATGCTTCCCAGCTTCCAGCTCCCAGCTCCCAGCTCCCAGCTCTCCTCTACTCGGAGCAGCAGGTTACCTTGACTACGCCACTGCAGCTCAGCTCATTGATTGCAAATATTGCGCATACATTTTTTGCCTTCAACGCTTTTGATTAGCTGCGAGTCCCAACCCATCCGCAGATGCATCAATCAATGTGATAAGGGTGCACATCCCGACCAGGTGGGGTTCACCTCCTCTCCAGCTGTTTGCTGGAGTGTTTTTAAGCTTAGGACTAAGTCTAATTTAATTATGACATGTTGTCGCGCGGCAGCCTTTTATCCGGCTCACTGCAAGGCGGGCTTAGTGGGGGGGTCCTTGGGAGAGCCTCCCCCTCCTGCATCCCTGCCAGAAGTTCTGGCGGAGCTCTGGCATAGTTTTGGGTCGCCATTTGTAAGCGTGTCATAATTCTACAAGTTTAATTAACAAAAGATACTTGACAGTTGCCGCTGCTGCCTTGGCATGAATATGAATATGCCACCACCCGGCCCCTCCCTCTTGGCGGGGAGTTTGCCTTTGGTCTGCGGTTTCCACCGGGGCAGGGGCGGGGTGTTGTCGTCGTTGGCATTTGCGGTTGTAATTATTCATTTAACTTGCAAATCATTTTAAAGTGAGCGAAACGCGCCAGGCAGGGGGGGCCAAAGGGGGCCACAGGGGCGTGGCACAATTGAAGCGAATAGTTTGCCAATTGTTCGCTCTGTGGGTTCTGTTCGGTTCGGTTGTTTGACTTTTACAAGTTTCTTGCTCAACTCGAACTCAAATAGACTTTGACGCTTGGCGCTGATTGCAATAGTTGAAACTATGCTCTCAAAGGCGCCCCACACACACACTCACACACACATCCTTGCCCCGAAAAGGACACTTAAATCATAACACTGTTTCGACCTACGAGTAGGTGTGTTTGTTGGGTCAAGGATTTTACTCCTGCATTAATGAATGCCTTTATTTGCATTTCATTCCCCACCAACTCATTAACGAGGCAAATTAATTCGTTTATGTTAATTCACTGATATTTTTGGCCTGATTTCCCGAATATTCATGAATGATAATTGCCTTAAAGTCAGTCCTAGATTTTCTAGCTATATTTTTGGGGAAGCATTCGCTTAAGGTAATTAAGTAGAAGTAGTTTTTCAGTAGAAAATGACCTAGATTTGTCTCCATTTAAATTCTCTCCGCCTTAACGACTATAATGACTATATCTCCTGATAATGTATATATTTAACTTAATTTTCTCACTACAGAAATGATAGTAATTCTTTTTGCTGCCTCAATTGGAATATGCAAATGAGCCTCTCTTTGGCAAATGGCGCTAGGCCGAGATATATAGAATTTAATTTTGTTTTTTCAGTATTTGTCGTTGTATTTCCCATTTCGGGATGTAAATGAATGCTACTTGATTTGTCTGGGGAATGTGAGCGATGCAGGGATTGGATGGGAGTACTCACTCGGATGCAGGACCTTCTGCGCCTTGCTGTGGCTGGCACAGAACGAGGAGTACAGCTTGAAGTGATTGACGTAGTACAGGAAGGCCGACCCAATGGCAAAGAGCACATTCTGCAGGAGAACCAAATAGAGATAAGATTATAAATGGAAAATATTACCATCCAGGACTCGAAACGCACCCTGAACTGGCCGCAGTGCTCGAACTTGTTGAACTCCGGCTCCAGGTCCAGGGACTCCTCCAGATTCTGCAGGAACTGGCGCTGGAATGTGACGATCTCGTGGATGTTCCCAAACAGGGCGTTGATCTCGGCGTTGGAGAGGAATGTCTCGCGTTTCATGGGCTCCAGATAATGCTCCAGCAGATTGTTCAGATGCTGCAAGGGTATAATATAATATCAATGGGGCGTAAAGCGGAGCAGGCGATATACTTCTAAGGACGCCAGCGAAAATGCATAAATTAAATTAAAAAATCAACGACCGTCGCCGAGCGCCGAGCGGCCCCCCGCCCGATTTTGGCCACAACAATTCCCGGCGGAGTTGGCCAGCAGTTATGCTTGGTTGGTGGAAACTTTTTAGTTTTGTGCCAGTTGGCGAAAAACATGAAACAAAAAGGAGTGCACAAATACTGTAGCATAGCCACAGGCGCGCGCTTTCATTTGGAACAATACTTCCGGCAGGAGGAGGCGTTGGGCGTGGCCGCAGTCCGCGGTCCGCAGATAAGACCCAGAGCCTCCGTCGTTGCCGCAGCGGCGCTTTACATAATTTCTAAATTATAATAATTATTTGTATGCTTCCTGGCCCAGACCAGACCAGACCAGGCCCGAGGACGCGACCGGGCCATGTCGGACGCAAACCAGACTTGGATCGGGCTTAAAGCAAACAGAGACAGCAACAGAAACAGAAAGAGAAACAGAAACAGAAACAGAAGCAGAAGCAGAAACAGGAGCCTAGCGACACAGTTAAAGGATTAAAATTTGCATTTTTAATTGCAGGCGGACTTTATGCCGCCCGCTCTAATGAACACAAGTCGGTGGTCGATGCCGGGATTTGCGTTCCAGTTGAGTCTGGTTACACTGAATGAAAAACTTAGACGACTGGGCAAACTTTTTAAGTGAGATTATTTTAAAAGGCTTAACAAAATGGGTATTTAGCTAATATTAAGTGAAGTAATATAAGAAATAATCTTAAATTTATAAGGGAAGGAATTCTGAGAAGATCTTTTAAAAATTTAATTTTTTTTTTTAAGAATTTAAGTGAGATTATTTTACAAGGATTAACCAAATGGGAATTTACTAATATTAAGTGAAGTAATATTAAAGTAATAGAAGAAAACACTTTAATTATATAAAGGAAGGATTCCTGAGAAGATCTTTTCAAAATTTAAATTTTTTATAGGTAAGTCAAGTATAAAGAAAGTAAAGCTCTACTTTTTTAGGCTGTAATAAACAGGGAATTTCAATACACTTCTCTTTCATAATCTGTAGGAGTTATACAATTTCCCCAATCACTATAATAATTTATACTATTTTTTTTTGCTATGTTCACTTACCTTAACGTAGGTGCGTTCTGTGTCCACCAACTCCATGACGACTTTGCGCAGCTTCTCCGCATCGGTCAGTTGCCGCGATGGGGTCAATGCCGTGGTCGACACCGATGAGGTGACCGAGCCGGTGGGGCTCGACTTGCGTGTTTCCTGGGGTGAACGACAAAATCCGGTAACCTTAACACAGGTTCACAGGTCAGGTTCAAGTTGTTGTTGTTGTTGTTGTAACAGTGGTGTTGTGTGGTTGTTGTTGTAGTAGTAGTTGTTGTTGTTTTGGTGTGTTGATTGTTGCATGATGAGGAGTTGTTTCGTGACGACGAAAGGATCAAAAACCCAAAGAAAGAAGAACAGAACGAAAAGAGATGCGAGCGCGTGAAAAGGAGACACACACAAATAAATGGCAATAAACAAAAATGAAGTTAGCCATGACAGAGATAGATAAGAACAGCGATAGTTTATAACGCCAGTAGGGCGTAGGGCGTAGGGGTTGAGGGGTTTTAAGGGTTGGGATTCCGTGAATTTAGAGGTACTGAAAACGGCTTCAAAATAGGGGCCCGCGGCTCGCTGATACTTTAAGGAGACACTGAGACAGCTGCGGTTCTAAATGACTGTCACGTCCTTGCCCAAGTTTGCCAGCCAAAGTGTTTGTCGGGGGGGTCAATCCCAAACCCAGCCCCAATCCCGCTCCCATTCCCGTTCCCCTGAAAGTAACTATCTGGCATCCGAAGGGATACGAACACCCTTCCACTCGGGTCCTTGTGTGTGCGGTTACAAGCACATTTGGCACTGACAGTTGACGCTTGACGGTTGACATACACAGAGCCTTACAAACGTGTGTACAATGTACATGTGCACCCCACTTTCCCCCACTTTCCCGACACCCCTAGTTTAGCATTAAGACGTAGAGCTGGCAGCGGGCCTCCTCCTTGAGCCATCTCTTGACTTTTCTCCTATTTGCTCAGCTCTCCGGAGCCCCACCCACCCACTGTACGGGCACAGCAAAAAAAAAAAGCTGTGGGAAAAGTGTTAAATGGAGCATTTCTGATAAATTGACTGAGCACGAGAGCAGCGGCAAATGAATTTGCATTGTAAATGCCTAAACAAATAGAACGCAAACCTCGAAAAAGGTCTTGAACTTGAGGCAGTGAAATGCTTGAGAAAGCCTGAAATTACTAGGGGTTAAATAAAAGCGGGCTTTAAGACTGCACCGAAAGAAGTGGATACATATTAATTAATTTAAGCAACAATACACACAATACTTTTTAGCTAATAAAAAACCTAAAGATGCTAATTTTATTACTTCCGGTTATCAACTTCATCTAGTATAAATTAGGTGGCAACGCCGCGCGAGGACTGTACTTGTAGTGTGACCTAATTCGAAGCATCTAACATAAGTGGAGTATGGCCACTCATTATATATATGTGTCTGTTAATTTACAAGCTAACTTAATTGCAGGATCAGGCATATCCTTCAACTCCATGTTTTTATCTCTGTGTGTAGAGTGAGTTATCGCTTGGGATTTTGTGGCACTTTATCTGGCTGCAAGGTCCGTTTGTTACGCTGCCATCGCTATAGCTCCCTCTCTCTCACTTGTGCCTATCTCTGTCTCTCCCCCCCCATCCCCCGTTGCAATTGCAGATGTCATTGTTTTGTTGCTGAGACTGCAGCGTCTGTTCTCGTTGTTGCTGTTGCATTGGCATTGTGGAGACATTTCACTTTTATGCAGCTGCACTTTGTGTATTGTGCTGTTCTGCCCCTCTCTTTCGGCCCGATCTGCTTGAGCTATAGCCCTCTCGCTTTATACTCGCTCTCTGTCTCTGTCGCAGCTTGTTCTTGTCTACTTTTAACTGTTTTATTGTTCTGCATTTTTGCGCTGCTCTCCTGATTTGCATAAGCGACGGCGACCCAAAAGCCAACAGGCAGACGGGATAAGAGGGGGCCAGGGTGGGAGGAGGAGGCGGAGCACCTGGTGGCCAGGTGAGACAGATGCACCCAGTGACAGCTTGTGGCGCTGAGTGCCCACATTGTTGCCACCGTTCGCCGCTGGCCTGGCCCGAAGATGAGAAATTTGAAAATGTCTTGAATCCGGCGCGCTCTGTGCTCTGAGCTCTGCGTCCTCGTCCTCGTCCTCGTCAACGTCCTGTGTGAAATGTCAACTTGAATTAAAAGGATTCCTTATGTAAGACAACACCCTGCACCCGGCAACCTTCTGCGACTCCCTGGCAGTAGTGTGTTTGTGTGTCACAGTGTTCAAGTATCATTAAATGAAGTGGGTTTCTGCCAGTTTCGAGCACACTTGGGGAAAGCATATCCAGAAAACAAAGTGCATTCTGTGGCATCTCTGCTTGTTGTTCTATCTGTCTCTGAGACAAGACTGCTGCTGTCCCGTATATATATATAGATATCCTTGATATTTTTATGCTCTCGGCTGTGTGACGTTTATTGTTTCGGCGGCGAAGGAGGATCTCCTTGTGGCTAGGGCCCAATAGGCCAAATTTGCCATGACATCTTGAGATGTGTCGAGACACCACTGAGTCCCATGTCCTGAGCCTGGGGGCAGGCCTCGCTGCCTTGCTGGCTTCCTGCTCCTGCCACGAGGACTTCTTGCTCCTCCTGTTCCTGCTTGCCGCACACATCTATTTGTGCAAATTTCAATTTGTGCACATTTCAATCACAAGTGCTCATTGGGGAGCCTTCCGAAACCGCCCCAGAATCCGGACCGAACCCACCCAGAACCCCTTAAAGGCCACCCAGCGACCGTCATGTTTGGCGCTCGTTTTAATAGTTTCCGTTTCCGCTTTGCGAGTTCAAAGCAATTTGATTTGCCTTCCAAGTGGCAAGTTCCTGTGGGACGCGGCGCAGGGGCAAAATTCCAAGAGGGGAGGCGGATCAGGGGTGGGACTGAGAGGGTTTTGGGGGGGTTATGGGTGCTAAGGGGGTATCATGGGGGTCGAGAGTCGTGTTTTCGTTTGCTTGCCCCCCCCTTAATCGCACTGAGAAAACACCTAGGACCAGCAGAGCAAACTACTTGATTTGGAAACACTTCATGGCTTGAAGTATATTTATCTTTAAACACTATTTAACAAGCTTGACTAGCAATCAAAATAGAATTTATCCTTATATAAGGAGTCACAGAGGGACCAAATTGAACTCCAAATTAGATAATACTTACATTTTATTCAAAAGAAAAATATTGTTTTAGGAAATCTGTTTTAAAATAGTCTAGGATAACTTTTTTTCTTTGAAATAAATTATAAATAATATCTAGAATCGAGTACAATTTGGATTAGATTATAAAATAAGATTGCCTTTATTTATATTTTGAATTAAGGCTATAAGTGGCTGATTATATACTAAAATTGAATTCCAAAACTTTAATTAGATAGAACTTGCAATTAACTTCACTTTTTGGAGATAACTTAACCAGAGGTTAACGGTTAACATGGACATAAATTTTGTAATATTCCTGATAGAAATAAGACATAGTTTCCAAAGGGGTTTCAAGCTACAACTAAAGCTGCATCCTTAAATTTTAAATTTTTCCTTTAACTTTGAACATGACTTTCAGTTTAATTATTTTTTAAATAATAATAAAAGGTACTGGTCAAGCATGAAATTATCAAAAATCAATAAGTTTATCCACCGACTTAGAGTTTTTCCCAGTGCATATCCCCCCAGTTGACCCGTTTCCCCGCCGTATTCCCGGGCCCTGTACTTACTTGCTCCGCGGTCTTCAGCAGATTCTCAATCTCGAAGCTGCTCGTTCGCGACGTGGGCTTGGCCACGCCCAGTCCGCCCATGCCGGCCATGCCTCCCATGCCTCCCATTCCGCCCACGACCACGCCCCCGGCGGCCGCAAGTTGGGCGGCCATTGCAGGATCGACGAAGGAGGGGGCGGGCGAGGACTCGGCCTCCGGCGAGTACAAATCCTTGCTAGTGCCATCTGGAAGGGAGATAAGCGAATGTTGTGATTAAGCATTATTATTATTATTATTATTATCATTACTACTCCTATTATGATTATCGTTATTATTATTACTATTATTAGTTTCCATCCCCCCACGCCAAGCCACTGCGAATATCGATTAAAGAGCCGCTTTTCCGGTTATTTGTTGCTTGTTAATTTTAAATTCCATGTTTGTGCAGTAAACGGCGGACGAAGGAATTTTAATACTGGCAAAAATGGTCTCCCGCTCTCTGTCTCTGCCTGTTTTATTCCGGGCTCAAAGCCGAAAGTAATAACGACAAAAAACAGCCAGAAGCAACACAGCGGCAGCAACAACAAGCCGTAATGATTATTGCTGCAATGTGTTTGCCACAACGTCCACACACTCAGGACGAACCAGCAAGGATGTAGGACATTGTGGAGAAGGAGAGCGGGGCAACGAAGCTTTTAACCAAAAAAATTTATGGCCCATACATATGAGGCCAACTCTCTGGGAGAACCCAATTGCACTCAGAAAAAGGGAGAGACTCACAACTATTTTGGGAATTTGTAATCTAAAAACATGGCAACTTCTTGTTGGCAGAAGAGTTTTGTGGTGCAAAAACCAGCAAGAATTATAAAGTCCTCAGATATTATTTTTTGCAAGAGGAAAAGTTGCAGAAAGTTTTGAATATTGAGTTGCTAACAAGAAGATTCCAAGAAAAACAAAAAAGTTAACCAATATGTTGGAGGTTGACATAAGAAGGTAGTAGACAATTTTATGTTCTTTTTTAAATATAATAAATACAACAAACTATAATATGCTATGTTGGTTACATTTCTGATTTCTTTTGGATATTTACCTTGAGAGGTCTCTATTAAATATAGATTAAGTAAGCTAAGAGCATATGTTTTTAAATAGTTATTAAAGGGACTCTAAATATTGATAGCTTCAGTACAAATTTTTCAAATGAAGGCAGTAAGAGTTATAAAAATCTCCCGAAATTAAAGTAAGTTAGATATATTTTCATAGAGGAATTGCAATTATTTTACAGTGTTATTTCAAATCGTATTTTTGCCTCAGTCGTTTTGTGTTTTTGTGGTTTGTAGTTGAAGTAGTTTGCCAGCACCCGGGAAGCATTTAAAAATCATGTCCTTGAACACCGCCTTGGTGTCCTGGTGGCTTGTCTCCCGTTGTCTTGGGCCCTCCTGCATGCAAATTTGCTGGCAACAAATTTTATGAGCATTTTCCCTAAAATTTGACACCGCACACTCCGGGCGAGTGTGTGTAGTTATTGGAAACTGCCGCCTTATAAATTTCAGTTTGCGGTCTCCCTTTGCAAGCTGCACGTAGTCCTCGAGTCCTCGAGTCCTCGAGTCCTTAGGTCCCGTGGCCTAGGGTCCTGCCATCTCTCCCAAAGCTAATAACTCGTGGACGTGCCAAGCCGAATTTGTCGATGGCAAATAACTTTACCAGTTTTAGTGGCTTTAAATAAAGTAAGACTTGCAGTTGTTTATGGCAGGAAGATACGCTCGAGGAGCCCTCAAGTTGGGCCACTTTTCCGACGTCGTCTTCCTTTTTATATTATTTTTCTCTTGGCAGGATACTAAACAACTTGGCACAGGACTAGCATAGTTTCTTGGGGGTTAATGATCCCTTGAATGTTTTCCAAGTTTTTGGCCGGAAATCGGACTCTTTTCTCGGCGAGTTAGCCAGCTTCAACTTGTTTGGACTGCATTCTGGTAACTTAATACAACTAATTGGCAAGTCTGTGGCCGTTGGCAAGGTATCAATAAAAACAGTTTCCTGACAATGGGTTAGCAAATTTCGTTGGAATATTTGGCTTTTCCACAGGGTAAAATCGACCTGTAATCAGTTCTCTGCCATTTAGTCGCGATTTTCCCACTTTTCTTTCTTTTTGAGGCTCTAGCTTATGTGTGTCAAAAATAAAAATGCAGATATAAATATTAATACGCGCTCACACACACACATGCCCTATAGAGAGAGTCGTTTAATTTCTGCTACAATTTTACTTTTGTTGTTTATTTTCATATTTCTTATTTTAATTCTTTTTTAGTGTTCGTTCTGTGCCTTTTAATTGTTGCCGCAACAAAAAAGTTTCATTTTGTGTGCAACACACCACGCGGTGGCCCGTTGTTGGTTCTCTTCTCGTTGTTGTTGTTATTCGCTGCTGCGTTTGTTGGTTTTAATTGTTTTGTGTTCTTAGCCACTTCGGCTTTTTGAGTGCAGTGCAGCGTGTGTGTGCGTGTGTGGGTGTGTGTGGGTGTGTGTGTGTGTGTGATTGCACTGATGTCTGTGTGGCCATGCAAACACTGGGAAAAGGGAATGTTTAGAAACCCATTCTTGGCTAATACTGTTCTTGTTTAAAAGTCTTTTTTCATTTTTGATAAAATACTAAATTTTGATGATATTCATAACTTTTTTTTATGTATGACTCAATTTTTCACTAGTTGTGATATTGGGTTAGCAACAAATTTTATAAATATTAAAAATATTCCCAGAGAACTCTAATGGTATGATACTACATTGTTGCTTTCTTTAAAAATTTTACTAGAGCGATAAAAGAGGTAACTATTATGATCATTGATTATTAATTATTTAATAATAAAATAATTATTTTTTGGGCTTAGTCACACTTGGTTTTTTTTTAGTTTAAGTCGGTTAAATTTATATATATTCTGCTTGAATAAAATAAATAACAAATAATTCTATTTTATATATATGTTGTGTTTTTTACTTATTATTTTATGTATTTTTTTTGTTTGTTTATTTAAAAAAATATATAGTAAACGATAATCGTCGTTTGATCGCCTGATATTGATTAATCGATTAGAAATAAAATAATCAGCAGCAGTTCTGGCAATATATCCGCTATATATATTATCTATGTACATTATTTATATATCTTCTTTTTTAAAATCTCGCTTACTTTATCTTTATTTTCCAATTTAATCGTATTATAGAATTGTATTTTTTAACAATTCTATAAGAGAGCTTATGAGAAAAATATCTCCAATTAGAGAAACCAACAATAAAGTGTCATAGCCCCTTCAGTAATTTAAATAGTTAAAGGTGGTAAACAAGTTTAAATAATTTTTATATTAAGAAGACCTCTAGAGATTTTCATACAAATGAAAAATATGAATATAAATGGCTTTAAATATTTAACAATTTTTTATAATTGTTTCCACGTCTCTTAAGAGAGAGAGAGAAATGCGTGTAAAATCTCTACCTCACATGTTTAAGATTAATAATAATAAAATAAAAACAGCACTTTAATCTAGAATATTTTTTCTCCCAGTGCATGTATGTACGGCTGCAGTTTGTAATCCTGTAATTATGTAGTTGGTTGTTGCGAAACGACACATACTCCCGTACACACAATCGTCCGCCCCTCCCTCTCCCTTACTTATTGATGTAATTGTTGTTGTACAAGGGACTCGTTCGCTCCCTCTCTTTCGCTCCGCCCCTGCCCTGTTGCCATCTCTCTCCCGCTGGCCGTTGTCTAGAGAGCCAGCATTTAATGCAACAACAAAAAAGTATATATAAATTACTTTAATGAACTTTACAAATTCGCATGCATGCCCGGAAATGCGCTTTTTCGTTTCCTGCATGCAGGGAAAGGGAGGCGCATACAATGAGCGCAGGAGAGGGGGGTGTAGGCAGACCGCACCTCAACGGCGAGGCTCGTGGAACCGGAGCCCAAGCCAGACACGGACACGGACACAGATACGGACATGGACACGGAACCGTAACCGTAGCCGTGATTAGTATGCTTTTGTTGTGCGAGTAGCTGATGAATGCTGCCTGCGGTTTTCCACGCTTTCCACCGCTTTCCCCCAACCCCACCCCGGGTTTTCTCGCCCCTCAGTGCCTTTTAAATGTTTTAAAATGCCCGAATTTCCACACACAACAATTTTGAGGTTACCCAGGGGAGAATTCTTTGGGCATTAAGTGAACGCAAGTGGGTACTTACTCCAACCGGGGGCCGGAACAATCAGTCCAGTTATCATCTCCTCGCTCATCACCGGCGGATCTGTGGGCGGCGGGGGGCACACCAGCGAGTCAATCATATCATCCGTAACACGCATGATCCCCACTAGATCTGGTGGCTCCGTGCGCGAGGACCTGCGGGAAAACGGATAAGGGAAGGGCGGAGATTAAAGCCGGCTTGTGGTGCTGGTATTAGCATAATTCCTGCTATGGGAGTTACCCTTAACAAGATACGGAATGTACATTAAAGCTGAGCCACACCTGGCTGTAATCACACCGAATCGATATGAGTTCACATATTAATTACATTTATGTTTTTCTGTTTCATTTATATGAAATCCTTTCAAGCCAGAGTTTATCCTTTCTCTTCACTTTTTATTTCAACAAAATATTAATTATGGTAGCAGCTGTTTCGTTATTGCTTTTGTATATCTTACAATACAAATATATATAAACATAAATTGTGGAATTTAATAAATAAATTGTGCTAATTTAAATTTAAAAAGAAGCGAAGAGGCTCAATGTATGTTGAAGCTAATTTTCTGTTCCTGAAGAGCTACTGTTCTAAATGAATTTATTTCGTATAAATTTATTACTAAAATTTAAAATTACCTCAAAGTTAATGCCCTACCAGAAATACGCTTTTAAAAATATTAACATTTTCCTTTCTACTATTAATTTACAATTATTTAAAATACAAAATAAATATTCCATGCTACTGTATCTGACAAAAATGGTATTGTAGCTTAAATTTCTATAGAACCTATTATATTTAAACTTATATTTTAAGGATATCAACAAGGTAAAACTTTTAGCATTTTGCTTTACTTACTTTCCACTATTAATCTACAATTATTGAAAATACAAAATATTTATTCCATGTCAAAAATTGTATTGTGGCTTAAAATCCTTTAGAACCTATTGTATTTAAACTTAAGTTTTCAAGAAAGTCAACAAAGTAAAATTATTAACATTTTCCTTTCTACTATTAATCTACAATTATTTAAAATACAAAATAATTATGCCGTGTCAAAAATGGTATTGTTTCTTAAATTCCTTTAGAACCTATCGTATTTAAACTTAAATTTTCAAGAAAGTCATCAAGGTAATGATCCTCTGAAGGAGTTTCCCTTTAATTTCCTCCTGGCTTCTGCTTGTGAGTAAAACTCCTACTTGGGGCCATTTTTCGCCGTGTAGTATTTGCATAATTTCCGCTTCTGACCCTCCTGACAAAACCAAACAAATGAACGGATAGCAACACCTGGAATGGATTCCGGACAACCCACTCCGGACTGGCGACTCCCGACTGGCGACTGCTGACTGGCGACTGCCGTGACCGTTTTCTGTGTCAGTGCGCGAAATTAGCAAAAGATGCGGAAAATGCTCCCAACGTGCATAATTTGAATGGACGAATGGCTGGATGGCTGGATGGGAGCTGGGGGAGCTGGCTGAGGATGAGGGGCAGGAATGAGAGCATTTGGCTCTACAAACGCTTAGCACAAAAGCTTTTCTGTTTTCGTTTGCCATAAAGAGAAGCTAATTAGGCTATCAAAATGCCGTTCGGCTCGGGCCAAAGTTGATGAGGAGGGGCTGGGTGGTCGGAGGGCTGATGGTCAGCGGGCTGGAACAAAGTGAACCCGTGGACCACGTTCTAACTGCATGGCCAGCCAAAGAACGTGAAGTGGCAACGTGTTTGGGTTACGGCTTTCCATTTCCATCCAGCAGCCCCCGTAACCAGTAACCAGCCAACCCTAGTGGGCATCCCCTCTTTACATCATTTTGCAGCTGCGGCTTGAACTTGTTGTTGACTTTGCTGAAAAACTATAAACCAAAAATGGTTCGAAAATGTACATGGAACATTTTTCGGTTCAAACATCTCTGTTTTTTTCTCTCTCCCGCCTTCCTTTCCGTTCGTACTCTTTTATTTTTTGTTTGATTTGTTGCGAAACAATTTTTTCTAGTTTCCCCCTTTTTTTTCGTGGTAGTTTTTTGCCCTTCGTCCGGCGGGGAAACTTCTTATGGTGTAACATCATCAAAAATTGGCAAAGCTTGTCGATTGTTGACATTCTGGGGTGTGGCTGTGGGTGTGTGTGTGTGTGAACTTGATGTGGCTGTTGTGGCTGCCAGAGTTAGAAAGCTTGATTGCAGAATGTTTTTAATTAACAACATCAGCAGCTGGAGCTGCAGCTGCAGGTTGTGGTTTTTATGGATATGTTTTTATTTTGATCTTTGCAATCTGGCAGTGGCACTATAACGAATATTATACCCAGTCAGCTGAAGGAACTCAGCGGAAATGTGTCAGCCAGTCAGCCAGTCAGGCAGTCAGCTTCCCTCAGCTTTATGAGCCATATAAAGGCGAAATGGACACAAATTTCCACACGATAAGGAGAACAATGAGCTGGATATTGCATTACGCTGTCACAGCGCCCTCAGCTAATTGACAGCGGCCTGCTCTGCCGACTCCCGGCGACTAAAATAGTTAATTAATCCGTGTAACTGAAATTTAAACAATGGACCAGAGCCGGGCCACACGGCGTATACTTTATGGCCACCGCCCAGCGGTCATTCATTCAGGTTGAACATCGAAACAGATGTTAAGCCGAGCATAAACAAGAACAATGACTGGCGATGCTCTGCGGCTGTCATAACTTACCGCATCATCATGCTGAGCGATTGTTCCTCCTGCAGGACGCTCTCCAAGTACATCATATCTAGATCGGACACAATTGCCCCATTGATGACCATTATTTCGTCTCCTTTGATTATGCCTGCAATTGGTTGGACAGCGTTAGTTGTGCGATAAAGCATATATATTTTATACACATATATATCTAGAGGTGGTTGCAAAATAGGTTGAGTTCTGCTGCGTTATTGTTACGTTTCAGTCGCAGTCGCAGTCGGAGTATCTGTATCCCAGTATCCCTGTATCCTTGTATCCCTGTGTCCCAGTATCCCTGTATCCTTGTATCCCTGTCTGCGTGGAGACAATGGACTCTGGGCGGGATCTAATGCGGCATGGCAATCAAGGTGGTTCTGTGCCAGTCTGTGGGTCTGGAATCAATGTCTGACAATTGTGCGGCTGCTGTGGACCACTGACATCTTTTATGTAACAAACGATAAGCGAAATGTCTTCAGCTGCTGCTTCTTATTCAGCTGATGCTGCAGCAGCAGCAGCAGCTTCTGTAAAACAATAACAACAAGAGCATTGTGGTTTTTTGCATTGTTCATACGCCACGTTATCCCAGCGCCATCTCTGCCATTCTACACTGGGAAAACCCACATTCAGGACTCCGAAAGTCCTTTAACTTTAAAGACTTTATTTATTTCGAAATGAAATAGTCTTAATTCGAGTCTTTAACTTACAGGAAACACATTTCAATGCCTATTTAATCATTTAATAATATATAAATAAAAGAGTAGAAGTATATTTCCGGTGCATCTGCTCTATCTACCTTTCTGCTGCGTTCGTTAGCATTTTCTACTTTGTCCGCATGACTCTATCATGAGTGTGTGTGGCCCACTCGCTGCCTGTGTTTCCTACAGCATTTATTTTAGCCATGATGTTGGTTATTCAGGCTTCGACCTGTCTTACACCCCTGCCCTGCCCTGCAAGGAGTGCCCCCCTCCTTCCTGTTGACGACATGCATTGAGTTGCCTGCAACTGCAAGTTGCTCGTGTCGCTTATCATTGTTGCTGCAGCAGGAGCGGAGCAACATTTTCTTAAGGCAAAGTTCGATAGACAGATATATGTTCTGGGCCCGACTCCTGGCCATATTTTACCTCAGGCACGCCCCCGTGCTTTTTCGGGTGAGTGCGGTTCGTCCCCTGCATTTGCTACAATTTAAACGGATTTTTACATCTTAATGCTGGCAAGGCATGACACATGCGATTTACCATATAAAATGCACACAAATGCACTGAGAAAAATTCAAAAACAAGTATTGAAAACAACATCAAATAATACTGATCTGATTGGTATACCAAAGAAATCTAAAAACAGGAAATATTTCTTATTTCTTTCTTGGCAAAATAATATTCTTGCAGTGCAAGTAAGGGAATGGTATGCAAGTGTTGTGCTGTACTTTATCCTGGGGATTACTTATGGTGCTGGGAAAAGACAAATTTTATTTATATTGCGGTGGCTCCAAGATGCCTTGTCCTTATCCCCGCTTTTTTCTACGATTTAGCCTGCCATATGCGTTGTCAACACGTTACCGCTTCGGTTTTCCAGTTGGCTTGGCTCGAAAGGAGCTCGGGCAAATTGTTATTCCATGTTTGCCAAATGCCTTGCCAAACTTTGTGCACTGGCTGCTGCCGCTGCTACCCCAAAGGGATCTGCTAGAAGCTCTTAAGGAGCTGCAGTTGAGGCAGGACTTTAAGACCCCGGTTTAAGGAGGGCTTCCGCCGCCGAGCAGCTTCATCAGAGCCAAGACCGCATTTGCCCAGTTCGTTACTCGAACCATTCCACAATTAGCCGAGAAAAGTGGCCAGAATTTTCCGCTCCCCAGCCACATTTGCATTTGAAAGCTGCGGTCAGGATTTTCATTTGCCTTCGTCAGTGCCTTCGCCTCGCCATCGTAATCGCCCTCGCCTCTGTTTTTGTTTGGCTCGCCAGTGGCAAACTTTTGTGCAATTCGCTCGTAAATGTTGTCTTCGAGTCGGAGTCTGGGCGAGCTTTGTTTTGCGGTTGCTGCTTAAGAGTTGCGACTTTCGACATGCTAATAGCCATTAAATTCAATTGTACCCAGCTGCCCCGGCCCCTGCCGCCGCCGCCCGCAAGCCCTTCAATCATCCCCGGCAATGGACCACGGACCACGGAGGGGCAGAAAGTTTCCTATTGCGTTCTGCGATTTGCAAATGTAAATGCGAGTCCTGAGTCCCTAATTTATGCATACACACGCCACTACAATGAGTGGGGGATATTCCCGGGCCAAGAGAGAGAGCCCGGCCAGATAACGCTAACGGTAGAGGGCTTAAAGCCGCACTTAAAGCCCAACACGTTGTATACGCAATATTTGATGGCGAACGGCGATGGCAAAGCCCTGGCTATCAGCAGGGATATGGCGGAGTATCGAAGCCGGGGAATCAGAGTCTAATAAAAGCTTTGCTCCCGCCTGATGGAGGGGTTCCATCTAAAAATATCATTCTCAACTCGTAAATGAACTTTGCTCTGTTATTTATTTAATTGAACAATGACTATAGATTATATTGTTTTCCTGGACTAATCTTAATAGGGTAGGAAATAACAGGGACATATTTAACATTTAATTTATTAAAAAAAAACACTTTGAATACAATACAACCCCATTTAAATATTCTGTCCAGAACAGCTCTTATAAAGAGCTATAGAATAAACAGGGAAGCTGGTGCGTATGCGTAATATAATTATCTACCCAGCCACCCCGTCGTATACGTAACACGCTACGAAAAGTAACCAAATGGATTTGTTAAGCCATAACAACTAAGGGATCCACTCCTGCTCAGGGCCAATTCCCCCTAATTAAATTAAGCCATGGCTTCCTGAATTTCCCTGCCAACGAAGGCAACATTTGTCCAATCGGAAAACTCATTAGCAGAGTTGCGCCTGCAATGTTTTCATTCCCATTTTCTTGTGCAACTTTATACCCACAGAGGATTGGTTCTTATATTTCTTTTTTTCTCATTTCGCCCATCGTTGTTCCTTCCGGGGAATTTCGTGCGCATTGTTTCATGGATTTTTGATTCGTTGTCGCCTTCAAAACCAACCAAATGAGCGCCGCTTGCCCTCGACGTGCTTAATGAGTTTTCTGCTGTAACTGCAGCGAGATGTTCCTCGGGTTCCTCGGGTTCCTCACTTTGCCAAGTGCAGAGCTGCAGTTTTTCCCACCTGCTAACGGAGGCAGGGAAGGAACAGGACTCCCTGTTCCTGTCACTTCCATAATTTAAGGCGCTGTTCTAGTGGCATTTCGACTACATCCACTTGACTCCATGTCCTCATCCGTCGTCGTCGTTCTCAGCGTCGTCGTCGGCGACGGCAAATGCAAATGCCAGCTTAAGTTGATTTTAAGTGATAGAAAAACAACAGAGGGACGCGGCGGCAGCTGAGACGGCTCACCCTCGAGGAGAACCCCTTTAAGGACCTGGAACCACAGCTGCAGGTAACCGGCGCCCACACCTGGCAAACATTTCGAGTGCGCTGCTCATCACCATCATCGTCGTCGTCCCGGCAGCCCCACCCACCTTTCTCCCGGGCGAACTAGCAATGCGCTGACAGTTGACTTTTCGCATTGCACGCCCCGAGGAGGGGCCGGGCCGGGCCGGCTCCTCCGCCATTCAGGCTCAAACTCCACTTGACTCGACTCGGTCTCCCTTGTAGACCAAAGTGAGTTTGCTCAAGTTTCGCCTTGTGCTCTCCACGTTTTTTTTTTTTGACATAAAAGTGAAAAGCATTTAAATATAAAAGCAGCCCACAACTACAGAAAAGAGCAGGCAGGAAAGGCAGCCGAGGCAGTCGAGGCAGGAGGCAAGGCGGAACGGAACGGAGCCGGGCACTTTATAATTTTCTTGGCAACATTGGGCCACATTGTTTCGCCCGGGGCGCCAGGTGAGTGGAGCTCCAGTCGCCAAGTATCCTGCCGTCTCTGGTCTCCAGGTGACTCGCTGGAGACAAAGACTCTATTTCATTTCCTCGCGTTCCGTTGCGTCACCTCAATGGCATAAATTAAATGCACGATTTCATCGCCTGAATGCGATTTGTGTCGGAACCCATTTCGTCCTGTCATGTCATCTCAGCCCATTCTGCGGACGGCCTCAAAGGCTGAGTTATCCTTTGTGCTCGTTAACGTCCACGTCCATGTCCTCCTCGTCCACGTACTCGTACTCACCGTTGTGCATGGCCACGCTCTTGTCCTCCACGCGACTCACGTAGCAGCAGAGCTCGTCCTGGCGCTCCGCATTCTCGATCAGCTCCGCCTCCACGGAGAAGCCCCACATCTGCTCGAGGGTGGTGCGCTGCAGCTCCACCTGGTACAGGATCTTCATGCAGACCTCCACGAACTCGTGATTATGTAGCTGTAAAGGGAAAGAGGTCATTTGATTTTTTTAGTATATTATTTAAGGAGTTGCAGTACTCTAAATAAATAGGTTTCTTTGGATATCATCTTTCTAAACTCTTGTCTACTGAGGCAATGGTTTTTACCTTACTTTTAAGCCTTTATATATATTAAATTTTTACTGGTGCTTTATTTTCCCCCATAAGCTACGACAGATCGATGGAAAGTGAGTTTGAGTGGCCGAGTTAAGTGCCAAATTAGCCGAGTTATTGGGAGTTTTGCTATTGATTGAGTGGAGTTACTGGGAGTTGCTCCAAGTTGTTGTCGAAATTTATTGAACTGCCACCAGCGAAAGGAAACTTTTTATTCGGCCCAAAGCCACACCCACTCCCACTCCCACTGCCACTCCCACTCTCACATCCATTTCCAGTTGCAGTCGCTGGAGTTGCACATTTTTGCCATTTGCCAATTGGCCTGGCTTAGCCTGGCCAATATTTACTAGCTTGTTGTTGAGGTCGGAGGTCGGGGGTCGGAGCTGGGAGCCTGGTTGCGAATGAAAGTTTCCAGCTAGCTGAAGGCTGACTTGGCAGCTGGCTAAAGTCTCACCTAGACTAATCGTGTGCCAACTGAAGGGGAAAAGGGAAACGGGAAATGGCCAACGGGAAAGTTCATAATTTATGGCATTATGTTTTTTGGAAATATCGAAGAGCAATGGCTGGCGGGAGGGGCGGCAGTGTGGGCTAATTGGGAAATTTTGTATTTTGTTGCAAGACCAGGTCCTGGTTTTGCTTCGAAAAGAATTAACAGGAAACTCCCCCTCACTCTCCGACTGTCAATACTTTTTGGGGTGTGAAAAATATTAACAGAGAGTACTTTGTGCAAAGTTTTTTCAGAAATCTGATCGTTAAACAAGTGGATAATGGCATTTTATATAGTAACTATATTGACAAGGTTGGAAAAAATGAATAAAAAAAGGAAATATAAAGGTAACCTAGTACTTGGTTTGGTTTTCTTTAAATTACATTCAACAGGAGTATTCTTTGGCGAGAAATACTTAAGATAATTGAGAGGTACTCTCTCCTTAAATATTTCCAACATGTCTTAAATGGCATTCCAGGTAAATGATGATGGTATTGTAAATATAAATTTAATAATTTTAATGGCAAAAATTAAAGGCTATGAGGGCTCTTATGGGTTTAAGGCAAGTCTTATTAAATTTGTAGTAATTCCGGGCTGTCTTGCCCCAATCCATGTGGCGAAATTCCATTTGCACATCTCCACATGCAATTTCCAAGTTTAATTCGATAAGTTGAATTGAACTTGGAGCAGGAGTTGGAGTTGGAGGGGGTTCCTACAAGGACTTGGAGGCATTCTGGCCCTGATTATGCACTTACATAATTCTCAATCAGATCGTTGCGATGCGGCACAAAGTAATTGTGATCCTCCATGTCACGTCGCTTCTTGACGCGCACAAAGTGCTCCATGGGATTGAGGTTGCGACGGGCGCAGGCGCTGGCGAGGAATTCCTCCACAGACATGGCATCACGTAGATAAACTGTCGAGTAAGCATTGTCGGGCATTGCAACTTTGAAAGTTTTTTCCGGTTCGTCACGTGAATTCATCTGGAAAAAGGCAGAAAATTCGATTGGATAAACAGGCGCACGGACACGGACACACGCCCAGATATATCCACGTACAATGTCATTAAGCAGTCAGGCACAGACATTTGCGAGCCCCGCACAGATACACTTTGCTTAAAAATTACTTGGCTTTGAAGAAATCTAGGTACTTATTAAAAATTAAACACAAAAACCTTTGAAAAACTAAATAAAATCAAGAAAGAAGGCTTCTACGACAGGCAGGACTCGAACCTTAACTTAAGGCCAGAGCAAGTGCCATCAAGAGAGTAGAAAGCCACTTTAATGGCTAAGAACTTCCACGTATATTATATTATTAATATAAATATTTTTAATATATATTATTGTCCTTCAAATTATGATTTGCGTGGGTGGTAGTGGGCGTGGTCATACATTAAAACAAGCTTGATCTGCCTGCAACCCATTAAAAATGTTGGTATCAAGTCTAGCAGCTCTATTTATTATAGTCTCTGATAGCGAGGTTTTGTCTAAGATCTCAGCTTATTATATATTATTTTAATGAATGTACAGCAGACAGGTGTATTAATTTTCAGTGTACCCACTCTGGCAAGCTGGCATAGTGGCATATAGCCTTGTAGCCACACGGAAGTGAAAATTGAAAAATAGCAAACACACACATTTGTGCCCGCAGTTGACGATGCTGGCTGTAACCCTTCGCCCCTCCGAAATGTAATGAAAAATGTCGCCAGCAGCGGCAGAGGCCAGGAGCGGGAGGAGCAGGAGGAGCTGCCGCGGATCCGGACCTGCAGCAGGATCTGCTGCAGCACAAAGCTGAGTTTGAAGAAAACTCAGTTAAAATGCTTAACCGTTTCCACAACGTCATCGTCATCCAATGTTAACTCTGTGATGAGGCTTCCTGCTGCAGCCCCAGCTCCCAGCTCCTAGGGCCTGGTGCCTGGTGACTGGTGACTGGTGTCTGGTGCTCCTCCACTTTGCCCATCCTGGCTGTCAGTGTAAACGAATCAGGTGGCCCAGCTGCCAGTTGTCGGCTGCTGGAAATTGCATTTGTATTGGCAGCCATTGGCAATGGGTTCGTTTCATTTCGCTCGCTCAAGTTGGAGGCAGTTTGGGACAGGTAATACACTCAGCCACATGCAACACACCCAGGCACACTCACCAGGCACACTCTCCAGGCCCGGGCAGGACAATTGAATTAGTTTGGCAGTTGGCAAAGGCTTCCGCACAGCACGAGCACGAGCTGCGAGGCGAGCTCCAAGTGCCGATGCAGGAGCAGCGCCTGCCTTGCATAACCATTTTGCATATCGATTACGGGATCATTATGCCAGACCAAATATATCAACTTTATATTCATGGAAGAGCATGTGGCATTTTATTCTCCGCCGCTCAAAGAACTTCACAGGCGGGCTAAAAAAGAGTGCTACTCTGGGAATATTTGAACAGGCCAAAATGGATTTTTTAAATATTTAATTTTTGGCTTTTCAAAAAAAGGGATCTGTGTATGCATCACGAAAATATTGGTGTTGGACACTGGAAGGATAAATTCATGGCTATAAAAAATCCCAGTCAGTTTATTACAGCTTTTAGGCGGTGAACAGATTTTAGATTGCATGCCTCGAGCTAAGTTCAGGGACACAAAATATATATATGGCATAAACTATCAAGGATCGTTGTGAGTTTAAATGTAAATAATAATAATATATATTTTTAATAAAGAGTCTCTTTGAAAAGGATTCTTCATTTAATATATGAGATATGCTTGTCATAGAAAATAAATGTAATAATATATAATAATAATAAAGGCCCCCTTTGAAAAGAAGTTTCATTTGATATATGAGATATGCTTGTCATAGAAAATAAATGTAATACAAATGATTTGCAATTATCACAAATATTCCACTTGCAAATGGAATTGAACTCCCTTTTCAGGATAAATTAAAATTTGTATTTATATTTATATATTATTTATATTTTTTATATTTATTATATTTATATTATATTTATATTTATATTTATTGTTATGATCTAACTAAAAGCCGTTTTGGAATTTAGCTTTTAAGTGAAACCAACTTCAAGGTGATTCCAGATTGATTATGAAAATGTCAGGCGGAAGGGTGTCTACCTGCTGCTGAGCACCGATTGTTCCACGGTATCCTCAAGATACACTTAACTTTCAGCCTCCCCCCAACTAATTAACTTTTGATTGTTCCTGACTGAGTCCCCTCAAGGCCGGGCTGGACAGATGAATTTAACTTTAGCCAGAGTATTTAAACTTTTGCGAACTGCCGGATGACGGCCAACTGGGGCTGGTAATTTGCTTTGGAGAGGCCTTTAATTTTATTTGCCATTTCTGAACTGCAGTTGTAATTTCACAATTTCACAATTTCACAATTTCAGCTGCATTGCAGTTGACATGTTCGAAAAATGGCAAAGTGAGAGGCGGTCATGGGCTGGCCGGGAATATATGAACCAAATCAAACGCACATTTTTCAAATTCATTGAATTTTCAGTGCATTTACAGCAGAGAGTGGGTTTGACTGGCTGCCCCCTCGTCTCATTTATGTTATTTCATTTCATTTGTTTTTACAGGACTCTGCTGCTGCGCCTGTCCATGTGTGGCATCATTTGTACTTGTATTTGTATATATTTTTTATCCCCCGTGACTGCTGATAGAAGGTGCGAGGGGAATCCCCTTTTTGGGGGAAGGAGGCAAATGTGCAGCGCTGGCAAATTTAATTGGAAATGAAGTGCAGAGCTCTGCAGCTCTCGGCTGGGCACTGCCGAGATTCGGTTACATGAAATCCGAGTTGTGCACAAGATTATTTTGTCAATAATCGAAACAAATTGAATTTATGAAATGAATTGCATTACGGACACGAGATATGCCCAAATTGGTAACGCTAATTGGAGACTCTCTCGTACTATCCACGTTATTCAAATGCCTTGAGTTATTCCCCAAAATTTAATCTCTGGCCAGCTGAACTGCTCCCTATTCGCCGTCTCGAGTTGATTTAGATTTGATTGTGTTGAGGTCATTAGCAGGGGGGTAGCCGAAGCTGGGGAGGGGCGGCATCTGATCACCATTTGAAATGGCGTCGTCCCGCATTATTCACTTAAAATATGCAAATATTTTCTTTTGCCAAGTCAACTTGAGTTCTTTTGCCCGCTTTTCTTCGGTTTTCCTTCGTGGTCCTGGGAAAGCGAGCTGCCTCTCCCCGCTCTCATAAATTTGATTATTCCTTTTGTAATTTTTGATGGCCATTAAATGCAAATTATAAAGCTAGAGTACGTAGCACAAAAACAGCAGAGTCTAATGGACAGGGCCGCGGCAGCGACATATTTTTATTCGGTGGCCATTGCCCATCCATTTTAAGCATTAGCGCTCAATTTAGCTTTTAATGACATTTCCGTTGCCTTAAATAAAAATTCAATTACTCGGGCATGCCACACACACACACACACGCGGGCACATTACGAGGAGGCCATAAACACACAAACAGTCGCGGGACGCGCCCGGCAAATGCGTTTAAAATTGAAATAATTTTATTACCCATACGCCCCGTGGCCGCACATAAATGCACACATTGATGTGCGAGGACAGCCACCATCCTCGTATTTATATAAGGACATCCGCGAACATTCGATCACCTTTAAGTTGAAAAAACACAGCACTCGTTTGCGGCGATTAAGAATTCTTTGTATAGTTTTTTAACTCGAAATAATACATAATCGAAGAGAGACTCTCTTTAAATATAAATAATAAATAACGAAGAATAAGGCTGTGCCTGCCTGTCATTTCTGTGAATAGGATTATATGTGGCACCGAACTCACCTGCATGGAGCGGCGACTGGAGCCGCTGTTGGACCGCGACAGCATCGGCGGCCGGCGCTTGGTGGCTCCGCGTCCGGCGAGCAGGTTGTTGAGCAGCGAGGGGGAGCGGGCGCAGATGAAGGCGTGGAACGAGGAGACCGTGAACACGCCCAGCTTGTTCAGCGTGTTCTTTGTGGGGCGCGACACGTGAGTGAGCAGCGACTGTTGAATAAATGACGAATGCGAAAGTTCCCAATTATATATGTGAATAAGTACAAGGTATTTTTGGCCAAAAACCCCAAACCTTTGGCTGCCTGCCACCACTAATTTTGCTATATTTACGATCCTTTCAGAGGTAGAAACTGGAACTGGACTGGGGACAGGGGGACCTGCACCTGTGTGTACACCCATGTAAATAAGCCTTTGGCATCCTTCAGTCGACTGAAGTTGCGCTCTTCACAGGTGCTGAAGTTGTTTGCATTTTGTGGTTATTAATAATAAATAATGTTGCTTTTCAGGCACACAACTGCACTTACCAGACCCCCTTTCATGGCATTCGCGTGCCATTAAAAGCGCAATCAACTTTCAACCCTTTCGGAGTCACTCAGTCAGTCAGTCACTCACTCAGTCAGTCAGTCAGTCTTTCTAAGGTTGCCAGGGGAAGGTGGCCTTTAAGCTCATTTAAGATGCTTCAACTTTTGTTATGGAGATTAATTGTGCATGTTTGGGTTTTGATTTTGCGAGTGGAATTGCCTGTGCCCCGGCCATTGTGCGGATAGGCAGAGGTAATTATGGACAACTCGAACACGTAAAGGGTTCTCCCTTAAAATTGTAAACGGGTTGCGAGAGATAGGACATCATTGTTGGGGGGGATTTGGGCCAATGCCATTGTGCCCCGGCTCTAAGCCCTCGACCAGGCTGCGAATCTGTTTTTGATGTTCCGTGAAGGGTGAGAGACTTAAGCCTGCGGTGGCTTAAGCGAGTTATTGTTCTGGTATTAGGCAGGCATTCATTAGGGAATAGTGTCCCGGCTCCTCAAGGTTAACAGGGGCTAAAATTGCTGATTAATTGAATATGTTGTTAAGCCCCTTTCGAGGCTTATCAAAATACTGCAGCGCCACTAAACTCAATTGGAAATTATTAAGCGTAAAAGCGAATAATAGCCGTTTACATATTCTGCTCAGCCAAATTTTAATTGCAAAAAAATATAAAAGTAATAGCAGGATAACCGAGCCAGCTTTATAATATTTAAGTAGAAAACTTTAAGGAGGGAGCTGGCAGGTAATGTATTCGTTTATAATTTAGTTATTCAACTAAATAATAATATTGTATATGCTTTCAAACATAAAATAATTAGCCTTGTGGTTAACACCTCTCAGAAAGACCACATTTATGCTGTGTTTATTTAGCTTTCATAATTTAATTTATAATATTTTCCATGAGAATCTCAGACAAAGCAATTTAAAACACTAAAAATTAACTTTGTGGTTGTAATCTAAATTATACCCTTGGGTATAATGCATATATTTAGCTTTTTCTTTTTATGTGGCCTTATAAACGGATTAATTCGTTTATTTTGTTCTAGCCGGGTGTAAAGTACATTAAATCGGCTATTATTTGCTTGTTAAACAATTTAAAATGGAAATTAACCCTGGGGTTGCGAGGGAACTTCAACACGTGTTTTCCTATAAATGACGCGCGCCATGGCGTCATATATTTAATTGAAATAAAAACGTTTCAGGTGAGCAATTTAACCCTGCGGTTGCAAATGAACTTCAACACCTGCCCTGCAAGTGCACTGCCCTCAAATGTAGGCAATACTTTTTGCGCTAACAACTGTGGCCGAGCTCAGGACGAGCCATAAAGCAGCCAGAACGGCAGGACTTTCCCCATTAATTGCCTCCGACTTATCTCCCTGACAGCCCGAAATTCGGGGGAGACTCTGACCTGTCCAGTGGCCATAACTCACCTTCGGATTGGGCAGCTCGCCGCTCTGCAGCGAGGCCATGTAGCAGCGCAGCCGGAACTGTTCGCAGTGCAGCCGCTCCAGGTTCTCCTCCCACTGCAGTATCTGCGTCTGGATCTGATGACGCGTCTCCTGATCGGTGACAACTGATTGCTGCAGCTCGGCCATGTGCTTCAGCTTGTGATCCTGCGGGAGGAATGAGGGGAACAACGGGTTAGTGTGCCAGGACATATGCATATATTCAGGATATATTGTGTGTGACTGTGCCGTGTGTGCCGTGTGGGTTATGAAAGCATCCGAGGCAAGGCATCATTAGCATTTCATGGCAGCTTTGTCCCACTGCTGCGGTGGCTGCCATTTGACGAAAATACATAAATCACGCGTCATGTGCAGCTTAAATTTTCCCAGCTCCTGCACCCCCCTCCCGCCAGGTTTTCCGCAGCGCAATTCAAATATCTCTGCGCTGCTCTGGCCCTCTGTTCCTGATCCTGAAGTGCGTTGGCAATGCACCAAAAATACCAAAAAAAAAAAGGGGGGAAATGGGGGAAAACCCCCTTTTCGCGGGAAGGTACTGCGCATATACATGCCCCTGTTTTCATTACAAATACCGTTTGACTTCCGCCGCAGCTGCGCCCCTCTGCAACGCCCATTACCGTCGCAGGACTCGCAGGACGACAGGCAGGAAAGGGGGACCGAATTCAGCATTTGAAATCCCACTTTGGATCCCACTTTCACGTGCATTTATAGCACGCCTGCATAGATCTCATGGAGCATGGAGCACGTGATTGTTTCATTTTGGTCGCTGCCACAGCCCAGCTCCTGCTCCTGCTCCTGGTCCTGCCACTCCCATTCCAGGTCCTGCCACTCCTGGCCCCGCACACCGTTTGTTGTTGCATTTTGACTGCTGCATTGAATGCGAGTCAGTAAGCTGACAATTATTTGCAGATGCAACTTCTGCTGCTGCAACTGCTGCTGCCGCTGCTGCTGCTGTTGCCATTGCAACTGTGCAGCTGTGCAACTGTGTGCGCCGTGGGCGTGGCAACAACCTGAATAGGCACTTTCGATGTTCGACATTTTAATGAATGTGTACACATAAACAGGCAGCGGGTCGAGGGACAGTCCTACCTGGGATTACGTGTGTCCCACGGCCCAATCCTCCAGCAGGGCGCCTCTCTATTTGAACTGTGCGACGCTGAGCCTTTTGAATGTTTGCTTTACGTGGAAATAAATCAAAGTTTTGTGCAATTTATTTGCACATCTCGCACACACGACAATGTGTGTGCTGCGGTGGCATCACGTCTGCAATCGATATGTGTGTGGCAAGGCTTCACCTAATTCAATTCCACTAAAAACGCCAATAATTCCCAGTTGAGGTCTGAGCCAGAGTGGCGGAGTGTGCCTCCGCAGACACACACACACAGTTGGTTAATTAATAATCCGAAATCCCATTATGCACTGCGACCGCACACACTCACCAGGCCGGAGGAGGCGCCGGAGGAGGGGCATCCAAGGAGTTCCCTCTCAATGGCACTTGGCACTTGAGGAAAGCTGCTTATTTGACAAACACAAACCGGAAGGAAGGAGCCTGCAAGGGAGCCCGAAACTCCGAGAGACAGAGACACTATCTCCAGTCCCAGTGCCAGTGCCAGTGCCAGTGAGTTTTGTGATTATTTACAACACAAAACTGGGCCGAGGCGGGCCGAGGCGAGGCGAGGCTGCCAGGCAACAGTTTGTCCTTGTCAAAGTAATATGGGCTCTTCCTGGCCCATAAATAGCTCTCGCCTGCTTGACCATTAATCGCCCCACTGGCCATTGTATCCATTGTGCTGCACCCCGTCCACCGCCTCCCCTAGAGCTTGGAGCTTGGAGCTTGGAGCTCGGCCACTCCAAGGGTTAATGGCAATGTTAATGGACTTGTAATTGCCCTGCAATTGGGAGTGTAAATCACGCAAACGATAACTCCCGCCAGCGATCCCAGAGCTGTGAATCCCTCCAGGCTGTTTCAACTCCTCTGGGCCTCCGCATCGCAAGAGAAATGTTTGCGGCACATGCAAGGGAACTATTTGACAGACAACGGAGGTTATCGGCTCCACTCAGGATCGGCTGGAGCCTTAAAGCCCATTGCACACATGAATCAGTAAATAAGCTTTAATTTTTCAGGTGCCTCTAATAGTTTGGGTTTGGAACTCTTTGTGGTTTTCTAGAGTTCAATTTAGGACAGATATATATTGCAGGAGTTGTTAGGACAAGAATTTCCTGCCTTAACTTAGTCTGTGTTCTTTGTTTTAATAAATAAGTTTAAGTTTGTAACTCTAACCGCAAATCTTCAACATCTTCTCTAAAGACTTCTGTAATGATCTTGATTAGAGGTCCCTGTAAGTTTCAGTTTCAGAATCAGGAATTCCTTTTCCTGTCTTGTAGTTCTTGATTAAAGTTGTCTTAACTGAAGTCTGGGAGTTAAATTGTCCTTCAGCTTCCGCGTGGCTTGTGTTCTTAATTTAAAGTCAATCTTGTTTTGCCTAGGACTTCTTTGTCGCCTTTCAGCTGGCCCACCCTCGATTTTGAGGCTTCCCTCGGCCCCGGCTGCCTCTCAAATCCATTTCAGTGCTGTGGGAGGATATTAACAGCACTCGCAGGACCACAGGACTACAGTGCACTTGTGCAGCAGGCTCTCTCTCTCTCTCTCTGGTCACGGTCTCGCTGCGGTTGCCGCTTGTTTTGACACATGTCACGCGCTAAGTGACAGGCCCAGCCACAGTTCGAGCGGCTCCTTTCCGGACTCTCGGCTTTGGCTCTGGCTTCTGCTCCTGCTCCTGCTCCTGCTCCTGCTCCTGCTCCTGCTCCTCCTCCTGCTCCTGCTCCTGCTCCTGCCCCTGCTCCTGCTCTTGCTCCTACTACAGCTTCAGCTTGAGGTCCTGGCTCCTCCTCCGCTCGCTGCTGTCATCTCAATTCCCGTGAATTTTATTATTGCTGCATAGTTGGATTCCCCTTTGCCTCGCTGCCACTCTATTTCCCTTCCCGGTTACCAGGCTGTATCTGTCGCTCCTTGACGATGAGTTTTTGCGGTTCGCCTATTTAGTTGTCCCGACTCACTGCCCCACTGCCTCGCTGTCTCTGTGTCTCTGTCCCCCCCCAATTCCGCCCAGGCCATCTCCCACTCCGTTGTCCTGCGGTCGTGTTCCTGTGGTCCTCTCCCGTTGTCTGTTGCGCTTTCATTAAGCGCCACTTGAGGCTGCCTCTGCCCCTGACGATGCCAGCCGATGCCTCCTGATGCCTCCTGATGCCCGGCCAGGCTCCCCAGGCTCCAGGCTCCAGGCTCACATTTGTGCGGGAGCTACACAGAGAAATGGAGCCGAACCCTCCAAAAATCATGGCTCGCCAAATATCAAGGGGTATAAATAATGCACTTGACATTATTCCGACATCGTTCCAGCCGTGATTGATGTGAGTGGCATTTATCTATTTCCCTCATTATTCTTATTTTAATCACTCAGGGGACTGAGTTTATTTTGGTTAAATAATAGCACTGCCTCTTGTTTGGTTACAAATTGTTATAAAACCATGTTGACAATTATTTAAAATACATGTGAAATCAGAGAGAGTTTCAGTGGCACTATTATTATGTTTATTTTATATTGAGAAGCCTGTTTGCTGGCAATATGTGTATGGTACTCTGTGATTTTTACAATACGTTAAATCAGGAAAGAAAAGACCAAGTGGAGTGCACAGAAGTCCCTGCTCGCGACCTCAATTCAAGCTAAGCCCCACTCGTTTCCCCCAGTGTAGATGCAGAATCTGAGGACTCCATTGCCATTGCTAGATGTACTTGTTATTATTATTATTGTTGGTCTTGTTCTCGTTGTTGTCGCTGGTCTGCCATTTCCGCTTGAGAGTTGAGAGTTTGGAGAGTTCATGGTCCTGGTTCTTGTTTTTCTTTCAGCTTCTGCTGTTGTGTTTTCAGGCTGAAGCTGCTGTGTTTTGGTTGATATATGTTTTTACTCGGGAGTACAATTAAAAAATACATTCAGCCATTGTTGTGCCGTCCCGTTGACAACGCTCCTCGCATGACAGCCCAAAGATGCCTCAAACGGCAAAGCAACAATAACTGCGGCCCCACAATGACTGAAATAATAATCAAATGGAGGGGACCCAGGACGCAGGACGCAGGACGAGACACACTAAGCAGGACTGCTGACCCGGCAACAGTTTATTTTGTTTGCCACTCTCCCACCCAGCTCTGTGCCATCAATTAACACGGAATCGGAGTACTGAGTGTCCTGCTGGGCGCCGGGCCCAAAGGATATTGAGTTGTTCAATGGAGCGTGTCCGAAAGCGAGCTCCCTTTGAGCGGCCACCTGCTTAAGTGACTTTTGACACGGCTTGTGCATTAAATGGCTGCTCCATGGCAGTCAAAAGTCACGGGGTGAGGGGTCCAGGACCTCCAGGACCTGCTGCTGATGCTGCCTGCTGGTTGCCGCCATGTCAACAAAAGGCCTGCAAAATTGTATATGGCCTGCATAAATGGTGACCGCAAAATGATGCCACATTATATAACGTGTGAGGGCTGCAGCTGAGGGCTGCGATGGCTAAAACGGGGAGTCCCCTAAACTGGCGCCTCTGTCTGTGGCCACAGAGCAGCACGGGATGAGCTGCTGGACTCCGGTGGATGCTACATGCTGAATGCTGGATGCTCCTGACAATTGAATTGAATTTTCCGCCCCTGACCACAGCCACGCCCACTGTGTCAGCGCCTACATAAAGCATATTTTTGCATCTGCTGGGGGCAGTCGGCTCTCGATGAACGCCTCCTAACCCAACACGAAAACAAATCAGGAGCCATAGGAGGGTATTAAGGGCCACGAACCCCATCCCAGCCCGGTGGCAACCATCCCGGTAGCAACCATATGCCAGACCCATTTCCTGTGCAACTTTCGACCAAAAGTTGCAAAAATATTCGCACGTTTGGCCAAAAACAAAGCTGCACCAAGGGAGGCTGCTGGCTGCACTGGACTCCACTGTCCTGCCTGCACTGCACTGTCCTGGACTGGGCTGGGGTCACCACCATCACCGGACTGGGTGTGGGGTCACCACCCCACACACATGTGTGACCCTCCCTCGCCGTGGTGTGTGCGTGCCTTTTGTGCCGGACTTTGGAGTTCAACTCGTTTCTCATATTTCTTGCCATAAATTTTTACCATTTTGGCATTAGTTTATGAAATGCCACGCCCACCACCACCACCACCACCATAGTATATAAGGGACAGTATGTGTGTGTGTGTGTGTGGCAGGTCATCTAAAGTTTTTTTCCCATCATGAAGAAACCTCAGGACAAAAAACGAACCGGACAAGTAAATTTTATGGTAATTATAAACTTTATGGTTTCATTAAAAAATATTGAAGAGAGAACACAGGGCAGCAGGAATACGAGAGGGAAAAGCCGAAAAAAGGAAAATTCACAATAATGGGGGCTTAAGGGGTAGCCTCCCCCTTGTAGCCAAAGGGGGGACCCATTGTTGCGCCCCTGCCGCCGTGGCCCCTCGCAGTTTCTTCACATTTTGTGCGGCTTTAAGTTGGTCTAATTAAGTAAAGTTTTCGGTGTAAGTTAAAATTAACTAAATATGCATTTCATTATAATTTTCGGTTTACAAATTTACGGTTTATGGCTGGGCGAAGCCAGCTCAGGAGCGGGAGGGAAGGATGTGTGTTTGTGCGGCAGGGCACAAGCCCAGGAGTTGTGGTTGAATTTCAGTTTAATTATTACAAAATTAATTGCACACTTTAGGGCTTTTGCCCCGTATGCTCAATGTGAGTGGATTTATCTGTTTGTTTGCCTGTGCAAGCT
Source organism: Drosophila pectinifera (assembly GCA_008042775.1). Lineage (NCBI taxonomy): Eukaryota > Metazoa > Arthropoda > Insecta > Diptera > Drosophilidae > Drosophila > Drosophila pectinifera. The sequence continues at coordinate 170,757 of VNKC01000771.1, forward strand.
TGCAAAGTGAATTTCCCAAGGAAATGAAATCCAGCCTACTTCACGGCCCTGCAGCCAAGAAAAACCATTTTCATGTAGTGAATGTTTTCATGAAGCGCAATTCAAATATTGCACTGCCTTTTGTTCTCGCCACACAACCAATGCATCCTTTAATTAGTACAATTATTTAAAATGGAATAAGGGCGGCCTAGCTAAGTGTGTAAAATACCTGCCAAGTTGGAGCGAAAAAAGGAGAGACTCCTGAGAAATAAGTGGGCAGATTATGGTACATTTTAATTAATATAAATGTATAAATTCTTAAAAATTACAAGTATTTAAGGTGCAGTCATAACTCGATTTATTTAATATACATATTTTAGTAAATGTCATTGAAAGTAGTATTATTTATAAAGTCACTGATGGACTAACTCCTTTTATAAACATTGTTATACATTATTTTAATTTATAATACTAGTAATATGTAGCCTACTTTTAGGTACAATTTTAATTGTTTCCAAATCCACAGAGACTTCTGTGTGTACTTTAAACAGCGATTTAGGAGCAACGCTTCTGGCAGAAATAAATATAATATATATTTTTTAGAATTTCTCATTTAAAGTAGTATTATTTATAAAGTCACTGATGGACTAACTCCTTTTATTAGCATACATTATTTTTTTTATAATAGTAGTAATATGTAGCCTACTTTTAGGCACAATTTTAATTGTTTCCAAATCCACAGAGACTTCTGTGTGTGCTTTAAACAGCGATTTAAGAGCAACGCTTCTGGCAGAGTAAATATAGGCGCAATTGGTAGGCGTGACGCGGTGGGCGTGGCAAGGGACGAGCGAGCTGCTATTGAGCCAAAAATGACAGCAGGCACTGCAAATTGAAAGCAGGATCCCGGAGCAGCCAGTGAGCCTTGTTTAGACAGCGCCGCCATGGCAATTGCACACGCCAGGCGCGAGGGGATGAAGCTATGAAGGTACACAGGTGCGCTGGCGCAGGTGAGAGGGCGACGCGGAGGCGGGGGCGGAGGCTGCGAGGGATGTGTGGTGTCGTAGGAGTCGTAATTAGAGCGTAAAAACCAGAGCGTACGAAAAACCAAACGCGCTCGGGCAGCTACTACTATTTTTTTACGGCCCTGCATTGTGTGTGCCTGTGTGTGTATATACGTGTGTGTGTATGTGTGAATGCTTTATGCGAGAAGAAAAATAGATAGCTAGAAAAAAAAAAGCAGAAGGAGCAGCTGGAGGAGCAGAACTCGCACACACACACAGATACAGAAGCACCTACACTGGAACTAGAAAAGCCAAAGCAAACGAAGCGAAGTGCTGCCGAAACCGCCCACTGCCGCCGCCCCCCCCTTGGCAGCCACCCCCGCTGACACATATATGATTATTTCCGAAAGGTGACAGCTATAAAAAGCAACAACAACAACGGCGACGCACAAAAGCAGAAGGCAAGACAACAACAACAGGCAGCAGCTACAAAAAGTGTCAGAAAAAGTGAGACAACACTGTTGCTCTTTTCACAGCCCAGGCGGGCAGAGGGCGGGAGCGGGGGCGGGGGGCAGTTGTGACCCGCCTAGACGCAGGCACTCACACACACTGGCTCACAAAAGGAGCAACTAGAATGAAACGCGTTGGTGTGACACCTTTTTTTCTGCTCCTGCTCCTGCTCCTGCTCCTACTGCTGTTGCTGCCTTACTTGCCACTGTATCATCTTTCTTTTAATTTCATTCAGGCTCACCCCTGCGCGCAGTTTCATCTGGTACACTGCTAGAAAAATATAGCTATTACTTTGATCAAAACAAACAACAGTACTTGCTTCAGCTTCAACTGGAGTTTTATGCAAGAAAGTTTTGGTTTTTAGGTATTATTAAATGCTTGTTCATAAGTATAGAGTTCTAATTGAAGTTATTTCATGAAATTAAAGTTTAGAATATTAAAAAAAATATTTAAGTTATATTTATATTACTAAAATTGCTCTATAATGTTCATAGATCTCTTTGAAAGCCTTTTCTTGCCTTTTGGCCCAGTGTTCTTGACGTATTTTTCTAGCAAATTAATTAACAACAAATGCAGAGGAGCTGAAATGCTAAATGCAAACTGCATTTATGGCCACTCCTTAAGCTCATTTAATTAATATTCATCCAACAAGTTTGTTTTCGGCCAACTGAGGCCCACTCGACGGGGCTGCAGAGAGAGAGAGGGAGGGAGATCTGGGGGCGAGCGGAAGCAATAGGACCAAGAGCACTCTTATGGCAATCTCGGACTTCCGCTCAATGGTTTTTGTTTTCTTTCCAGGCTCGCATTTTTTCCTTCTGGCAGCGAAGTAAACACAAACAGGGAGAGATAGACCATCGGAGCAGCAAAAACGCAGCAGTTCAAGGAAGTAATTATGGTTTATCCAAAGGGACAGATAGTGGAAGACGCCCGATGGACAAACGACGAACGGACGACTCTGGCCCGCTCCCCCTCAAACTACATCTTTGTGGAGCAAATGAGAAAAAAAAACTAAATTAGAAAAGGGCGCCAAGAAGCAATCGAGTCGGGGGTGGCTCGCAGTGGCATCGAAACTGGGGCACGCCGAGAAAATGATGCACTGGCGATGGTTGAATTAGTGTTTATTTAATGTAGTATTTAATTTAAGTAATTAGAATTGTGGAATTATGGGGTTTTGTCATTTATTTAAGTTCTTGTGTTTACAAAAACTCTTTGTATTTTAGTTGTTTAGTAATCCTTTGATCCCTTTATTGTAGTTTAAGGTAAAAGACTTTGTATTACATTTTATTGTATTTTTGTAACAACCGAGAATGTATGTAACATGCAGAGGGAGGCATCTCTGACCATATAAAGTATATGTATTCTTGATCAGCGTTATCAGCCGATGGACAGACGTCCGTGTGAAGCAACAGATCTCAGAATTTATAAGAGCTAGAGTTCCAAGCTCCGCGCAGCTCAAGTTTCTTTAAAAATGTGGCTCTCAAAAACCATGAAAAATTTATAAGTATGCCTATTTTTGATATAAAGAATATATATAATGTTATATATATAAAGTAAATATATTTGTGCGGACTTGCTCTAAGAATTTGAGTGAAATATAATGATAAATATGGGAGATACTTTAAAAAGATGTTCAGTAAATGCTGAACTTCTGCAACATCTACATTTTTGTTATGCAATCTGTTGCTCAATATGCTCCTAGCAACATTTGCCTTCTTTAGGTGTTGCGCAACATGTTCCTAGCCACATTTGACATAATTTGTTAACATTTTAACATAATTAGACAAAGCAAATAGCCATGTCCATGTTCCTCTCCATTTGACCCACAATGCTTTGGGTACCGGGTATCTCACAGTCGATAAAACTCGACTGTAGCATTAGTTGCTTACTTTATATCAGACTTAAACTATTCAATTTAAGTTTCAAAACAGCTTTAAGCAGAGAGTAAGTTTAAAATACTTTAAACGTGACTGTTGCTGCTGTTGATTAATTATTGCTGCATGCAAACTTCACAACTTCTAATAATTCTGCAACTTTTTCTCCTACAAAATTTCCGGATAACCGGAAGTTGTAGTTTAGCAGCAGACACTGTGGCAACTGGGGCAGCAAAAGCGGCAGCACAAGCGGCTGCAAAAGCGGCAGCGATGCCAGCGACAGAGACGAATGAATCAAGTTGTTGAGGAGCGGATAGGACAGACAACATAATTGTCTTTCGGAGTCCTTCTAACTAACTAACAAGCAACAATAACAACAAGGACGAAGGATAAGCGGGAAAACGGCGGAGAAAAAGCGGCAGGCAGGCACCGAGCGAAGGCAACTGAAAATGACATGATGGAAAATAAATAAACAAATAAAGTTTATTTTCCTCAGACGGGCAGCGGCAGCAGCACATCAGTATCTGTTTCCCCGTTTTCCAGCTGCCTGGTTTATCCAGAGCATTTATCGTGGGCCAAGTACACTTTCTTGTAGCTCCAGCTCGAGTTCAATTCCGTTTGCTTTTCCCCATTGCTTTGTCTTGCGTTTTCACTTTGATTTCCCTCCTTGCCTCCTTGCCTCCTTTGGCCCTTTCCATTTTCCTTCTCTTAGTTTTCCCGCACAAAAGTTTTTCGCTGGAGAGGAAAATAAATTGCAGTGCAAGGAATTTTACGCTGTTTGCCGCGAAATTGATGGGGAATTGATTTGAAAGCAAATACATAAATAGTTGCAAGTAGAAGCAGTTTTCCTTCTTTCCTCGCAAAACCCCCGACAATGGCATAAATCTTTGGGAAATCGCCGGGGACGCCGAGGAATTGGTTGGGAATGCGGAAAATGCGGACGGTGACGGGTACGGGTACGGGGGAAAATGCGATTGTTGTGTTCCGACGTTGACTTCTGAGTTGACAGCTCGATATTGAGAAATTGTTGTCCTGCCCAGGATATATCTGTGGGAATTTGTTTTTCTAGTCGATTATATTAGGCACTGAGTCATTCAGGGACTCCGCCACCTGAAGCTCCAAAGAGTTATGGGGCTGTCGATTCCACTTTAAAAGCAATTGTGATTTTAAGTTGCAATAACTTTGAGAATGCTTCTATAGCAAATACTACAAAATATTTATATCAATTATTTACTTAAATTATATTTAGTTTGTTGCCTTTGCAAAATGTACTTAAATTCGCCTAAAATTAGTTGAACTCTCTCTGAAAATTCAGCCGACTGCCTGCCTTTCTATCTACTTCCAGTTAGGCTTCTTAAGTTGGTTTAATTTAGCATTTTCCCTTAATAAGTTGGTAATTGTCTGTAGGGGAATGCTTCGATTCACAAGCAATCAAATTCAAAACATTAACCGGAAAATTGACGTGGCCTAACAACAGATTTCCCTGCTGGCTGCACTGAGGTCCTCGTTTGAGGGACTTCCTTACTTAATTCGCTTTTCATCAGCCATTCAAGGCAGTATGTGTGGGTGCCTGCTATTCAGTACAGTGCGCGCCATGACGGCGGCAAATCCTATTTTCACAATTGCCAATCGATGGGGTATTTATGGCCGCCTGCTATTCAGCGTCGAAACGCAGTTTATCCCTTTGACATTCAGTCCGCATTTCGCATTTCGCATTTCGCCTGGCAGCCACTTGGCGAAATTGACTTAACACTAGAGCAGCAACAATTTACGGATAAAACCACTGCCTTTGCAGCTGCAGCTGCTGCGAAATGCGAAATGCGGAACTGCAACCGCAATCCAAGCACCAGGACGCGTTGCTACTGGGATTCCACTGGTATTTCCAGGACCTCCAGCCAGGAATACCTTTTGCGGACGTGTGTGAGTTGTGAAATGTATTTGGGTTTTGGGTTTGCGGTGCCCGCATATTTACTTGTACTTGGGGCATATGGGTACTCACCGACTCAATGGCCTTCTCCAGCCGGAAGATCTCCTCCTGGAGCAGGTGCAGGGTGCCGGTCTTGCCGCGGTGCCGGGCAAAGGCGGCGGCACAGGCGCTGTGGATGCTGTTCACCCAGTTCTCCAGCTCCACCTGCGGGGAAAGGTAGATTAGGGGAGGCGGAACAAATTGTAGCAAATTGCAGGCCAAATGCACCGCAAGCAGTTTGACGTGACTCCCCAGCGCCAAACGTCGAACTTGTCCCCCATTCCCATTCCCATTCCCATTTCCATTTCCAGCCCCATTGGCATCCTCATCTGCTCATCCGCTCATGGCTGGCTATCAGTTATGCAAATTTAATGACAAATCACGTTGGGCCACAGCGAGAGTTGGCAACCTGACAGCCAGGCGGGGGCGGTGGACTCCGGAGGATGCGGTGGCGCATCCTGAACGTATGCCTTTGAGACATGTAACAGTTTAGGGCTGCCACAAGGATGCCGCTGCCACTGCCGCTGCAGCTGTTCAAGGCAATCTGCCAGTTGGCAGTCAGTCAACGCCACCTCAATCATGGCTCACACTTTAAGCCGCCCCCCGGCTACCTCTATTTTTTCCCTCAATCTCTCTCACTCTGCCTGCTGCCTGCCTTTTGCGGGTTGCGTCAGTCAGCGCCTTGCCAGCGTCCTCGTCCATGTCCATGTCCTCGTCCTCGTCACCATCATCGTCACCATCACCATCACCGTCATCGCCAGCGTCCTCGCCCTGTATCTGCATCTGCATCTATTCACACTCGCAGAAATATGACGCGGACTCGGCTTCCAAAATGTCCTTGTAATAGCTCATTCTGGATTGGTTATTAAACTTGTAGGACTTGCGATTTAAAAACATATTTAATCCGAAGAGGAGCATTGATAAGTGATAACTTTCATGGAAAGGAATATGTCTAAGGACTAAATCTTACAAGAAAATCTGTCAAAGAGTACGTAAGATTTTTATAAATATTACATTTTGGACAGACACATATTCAGCCTGTTCAGTATGAAAATATACTTCCTCTTCCTGCTGCTAGCACTGGCAAGCTTCTTAAATATCCCTAAATATTATTAATTAAAAAAAAATCCTTAAACAAGGCGGTTCTTCGAGTGCATGCATCTGTATCTGCGGTTCTTTATGGCATACATTTAAGCCAGCTCCGCTCGCCTCGTCTCGACTTGGCCTGGCTGGGCTGGCGATTATGAGCAGCGAGTGGACAGAGACGGACTGGGAGCCGCGAGCGCTGAACCCGCCAGCTCGCATATCCTTGCATATCCTTGTGCAAACAAATTTGCGCTGCCATCTTTCTATGCGGCGGCTTCGGACGCGGCAAGGCCAGGCTTTCACAGTCGCCTTGAAGGACTTCCCTTGGATATTGACTGCTCGAAATGAGGGCGAGCCCAGCCCGGGGCAACGTCATCACTCAGAGCCCAATCCCCCATCCTCCCATCCCTCCTCCCCTCATGCACACGCACACGCAGTAATAAAGATAAAGATACTCACCTGACAGGGAGCCTGGAACAGATAGGCGTCGCCGAACGCCGTGCTCAGACAGAAGATGTAGTCGCGCTTGGGATGCTCGGGTATCGGTTGCATAATTGCACCGTCCACGATAATCAAGTGCTTGGGCGCCGCCTCCACGCTCCGGCCCTCGCGGGAGTCGCAGGGGTAGAAGAGCAGCGTGGTGCCCTTAAGGCACACCCAGTAGCCCTTCCAGCCACGCTTCCTGGCCAGCTCGATCTGGTGCTTCTTGCGTAGTAACCATTTCTTTACCGATAGGAAGCTGCAAGCAAGCAATTCAGTTAGTTTGAGGGAGTCCCTTGATGAACTTCAAGGATTCAGGCGGTTTATCATAACACTCAGAATAAGCTATCTAAAAGGAGCAAAAATGGAGAACCCCATAGCCACTTTTCTGGTTAATATTATTATTAAGAGAGGGGTATAATTGTAGGCTTTTAATTATAGATTATTCAACTTCTGAGGATACTTCCAAAGCTCTTGTATATCCAAGAATCTAAGATCAGACTGACAAGCTTGATAGGCAATATAAAATAGTAGATTAAATTGAATTAAGGATATACTTTTAAAACTTTCAATAAAATATAAAAGTATATAAAAGAATACTTGTTCCTATACCTTAATAATAATATAATATGATTAGCTCTAATCGGAAGGGTTTTGGGTGTATCGAAGCCCAAAGGAGCAACCTGCGAACAGCCACGTTCGCAGGACATTATTATTTTGAGCTAGCTGCTAAGGCGAATCAAGATTAAATAAAAGTTATGGGCTTACAATAATCTCCCCCGCACCGGCGATACCCTCTACATCGTCGACTTACATGGACACGGACACGGACACGGACATACTCGTAATAATGTTAATCCCCCGACACTGCTTTCTCCACCTTAATCACTGGGAAATTATGTGCCCCGGGTTGTCCCCGTGGACCCACACGGCGGTCTGTTATTTATGATGACTTGTTGGACGTGAGCCGGCTCAGCCGGCACTCCCCATTTTCTGGCTGCCAGATTACATCTACCGGAGGCATAAATACAAGGGGATCTGGAGGAGGACGAGAAGGAGGAGAAGGACACTCACCCAGCTTTGCGAACAGCTCCCGTGCAGTTGAAGGAGGATGCAGCGGTGCCAGTGGCCTTTGCTTTATATGGTGACGCCATGACACTTTCCCCATCATCTTCATCCGAAACGGCGGTAGTTAGGCTCATTCGATCATCGTCCGAAATCTGCAAGAGAGAGTCAAGCGAGTGGTTCAGAATCAAGAATGTGGGCAGCCAATTTAATTAAGAGCCGCCTCCTGGCAACACGTACACGTACGGGGTTTCGCTCGGCGGCGCGGCGATAAAATTCAATAAATCGAAGGGAAAATAATTGAAATAATTAAGTCATAATTAGCAGAGAGCTGGCGGGAACGGGGACCCCCCGGTAAGCCCCGAGAACGAAGCTATTTGAAACCAATAATGGCCAGGTTTCAGCTCTGTGTCCTGGTGGCTGCTGTTGCTGGTTGCTGGTTGCTGGTTGCTGTTGTCAGTGCCGATAGCAACATTTGTTACGTATGTCGTCGATAAAGCAATTTGTCTTCTCTTCTCGCCTGCACTGCCAGGCGGGGCAACGGACGAAGGACGAAAGGACAAAAGGACGACACAGGAGGACAGATAGAGATAGGACAGGCCCAGACAACAATTGACAAAATGGCTAAGGGAGAATCGGTGAGAGAAGGGAAATAAATGGCGAAAGGCAAACTGTTACTTGGCAATGTTATTTCATCAAAAGCCGGCGCTCGCTCGCCTCACTCACTCACTCACTAACTGACTGACTCACTGGCTCACTGGCTGACTGACTCACTGACTGTTTGGCCATCGCCCAGCTTCCTTCCTCTCCGCAATTTCACTCTCGCAGGACAGGAAGAGGCCAAGGGACCAGGGAGCAGGGAGCAGGGAGCAGGGACCCGGGACCAGGACCCCGAACCAGGAGGAGGATTCATGTGGGAATTCAAGCCAAGACCAAAGTCGTTGCCTCTGTCCAGGCTACGTGTCCCGCGTGGCAATAAAAATTGGTTTGCCCATTCATTCGTTTCAATCGAGGTGGGCGTGGCCGGAGCCTGTCCTGGCCCAACTGTCGCTCACTTGCTTTTCGTGCCATTTTTATTTGAGTTCCCAAGGAAATCAATTTACAATGTGTTTATTCGCCTCGTCTCTTGGTCCTTCGACCGACTCTCCTTCGGTTACTACGATACTTCAGTCTGTCAGTCACTCAGGAGCACCCAAAAAACACAAAAAAAAAACCAGAAGAGCAACAAAAAATGAGAGGGAAAAAAACGGAGAGCAAAAACACACCCCTTCTCCCCCATACGTTTTGGCAATTTTCAAACATTTTTGCTCATATGCATGTTTTACAAGTTATTTATTTGACTGCCTCCTTGCCGGCACAGCGTGATGTTTGCTCACGGGAGGGGGCCAGGACGAAGGGGAGTCCCACCCGTGGCGGACGTATCCGTCTTTTGCCAGCCGGGGTCATGTGTACTTAACCCACAAGCGGGGAGGCGGAGGACCAAGCGACCAAGTTTAATCAAATTTTATATTAATCGAAGAGCAGTGCAAAGGCATGCAAATAACCAGGACCGACCTGAGACGTGGCTTGCTTAGCGACTGGGGTCCAGGACCCAGATCAAAGCGGTTACCAGCGGACCCAGATGGGGGCCAGCCAATCGATATCTGTGCGTGTCACTTTAAGTGGCTCCCGGAGTCGTGGCTCCCGTATTTAAAAGGAGCGGAAAGGAAGGAGAGAACTTCAAAAACACACTCTCCCCCAGCTGGAGCAGGGAGCAGGGAGCAGGGAGCCAGGAGCAACAACCTGAAGCTGAAGCTGATGCTGAATCTGAACCTGAATCTGAATCTGAATCCGAAACTCGTCCACCGAAATGAAATAGTTTCCGCTTGCTCAATGAAGTTTTCCATGAAATCATCAAGCCGAGCGGAAGCTGTCGAGCGGAACTGTTCAACTGTTGTAGGATGTGAGGGCCCAGGACTAGGCAGGACTCAGCCCATTTACGTTGAAGTTTAAAGGGACTTGACCCACTGGAGAATCAGTGGGAAATCTAATCAAATTTGTGATTTAAAGGGGTCTCCGGAATTAGGTGCACCCTTTTACAGAAGATTACTACGCATTTGGCATTCCTCGCCCCCTGGAGAGATTGGCCCGAGAGTCCAAGGAGTTTGTCAAATGATTCATGAATTTTTAATTGGCCCAAAAGTGGGCAGCCGACTGCTGGCTGTTTCTTGAATTTCATCATCGGGCCCTCAGGGCCCACAGGCCCCCGAAACTGACAATGGGATTTTACTAGTCCTGGAGGTGTGTAGGACCTCTGTCCGCCACCCACCACCCACTCCATCCGGTGTCCTAGCCAAACCTCGCACGAATGACTGAAAACGTTCACATGGGTAAGCCTAAATGGGCAACCCAAAACACGAACACGAATGCGAACACGGCCAAACAACAATCACACAAAAGATTAAATGCCAGCCAGCCCAGACCGACTGGTCCTGTCCTTGTGCCTCAACCGAACCTGGCAGGACCCTGCTCCTGCCACGCCCACCTGATTACTTTGGGGCCTAATACGCCATATCTCAGCATCGGTGCAAAATCAAAATTCAATTTACGCACAGACGAACCCGAACTCGCACCAACACACGCCCACTTAGGCGCAGTGATGGGCTCCTCTATATGTATTCCAGGACCTTCCCCCCCCATCGTCCCTAGTCCTGCACATATATCCCTATCCCCACTGGTGAGCCAGGTGCTTTCGTTACGATTTCTAATCAAGAATTGATTGTGATCCCTCGATGCGGCTGTCGTTCACGTTTCAGCCATAATTATCAATGACTTTTGAATGTCAAATGTGGACGAGATGAGCCTGGGAGCTGGGAGATGGGAGCTGGGCGCTGGGATGCCATGTCATTGGCACTGCCATTGTCACCCCCCAGTCCCAATCTCATTCCCCGAGAGCAGCCAGGCCCCCTCTTTCTTTCGTGTTGATGGGCGAAAATCTTTTCATATGTCGCTGTCAAAAATTACAATATTTGATAGAGTGTTTATGCAGGGTGTTCGGGGCTGGGGGAAAGCCTCCCTTTTCGCCCCCTGAACACAGGGGGGGACTGGGGTGAAGGTTAACCTGGCCCGGGAACTGGGAAAAGTTATTCGGTATCTGTGGCACGTTCCTGGCATTGCTGCGATTAAGTGAGGCATTAAAGAAGTTCTCGGCAAAAATGTTGTTAGCCAAACGGAATTGATTCAAAGGCGAAATCTGCAATGGATTGCAGGCTAAGACAGGTGAGAGATGGGTGAGCCAGGTAAGTACAGCCCACACTACCTAGGGAAAGACAGCTGACTTGTAAAGTTTCCTTTTCTCTGCCAAATTGCTGCATTGCAATGCGAAAATCAATTTGGAATTATCCCTCAGCTCTCGGCTCATTTCATTTGTAGGTCCTCCACGCTCTGGCTCTGGCTTTGGGTTTGGGTTTGGGTGAGCGGTGAGTCATTCCAATTTGATTAAATATTCCTGGCAGAGAGCCGAGCTCCCACCTAATTGGCTGAAGGTGAAACTGTTTAGCATTGAATCAATCAAAATTAACAAGCCACCGAGGCAACCTTGGGACTGGGAATGGGAATGGGAATTGGAATGGTTGGGGGTCTGTAATCTCGTAGAGCAGAGCGAAAACCCGCGGCTGGTGGCTCCATTTACGTATTCAGATCATGTGAGGACGTAACAAGCGTTAATTAGAGCGGGAGGAGAGCGAGGGTTCCAGCTGGAAAGCTCTTAATTTCAGGAACTCGTGACAGACCAAGTTAATATGAAGCTAGTCTGGCTTGGATAAAAGTTAATGCAAGGGAAAAGAGTAGAATATCTTAAGAGAAAATCCTAGGAATTAAAGTCGCCTTCAAGGATATTATTTCTGGTGCACCAGATATTCGTGCATCTTTAATCCCTGAAATCCTTACAGGGAAGCCATTATTTAATATGCAGTTCCATTCAGCTCATAAGATAACTAATCTCCCTTCGGCACTCCGGCACTCGAGCTCACTCATTTGAATATGTACTGTAGATGTGGATACTTTTTTGTATCCTGGCATCCTGCTTGACTTGTGTGTGTATGGGTGTGCACGTAGAACTCTTGACCAATGTATTTATTTGCCTGTTAAGTTAACCGAACGAAGCTACATGGATGCAAAGCAAACAGACAGGTCCTGTGCCGGAGTCCTGGCGTTGTTGGTGCCCTATCTAGCTCTCTTAGTTGCTATCTGCACTGCTGCTCTGCTCGAGCCACGCCCACGAGACGCCTTTGCCACTTTTCCATTCGGCTTTTCCGGACAAATGGCCTTTTATCACTTTGAAGCCGTTTGATTCATGCGTACTGCAATCAATGCCATTCATTACCGAAAAACTAAATACAAGTACCAGCTGCCATCCCACTCTCCCTTGATTTTGCCCCGTCCCCCCGCCATTTGTCTGTGTGTTAAGAGCTTTTCTCGGATGGCACCAACGAGTCAGGGGGGTCGGGGGCTAATGCTCTAATTTATTGCTCCTTTGTGGAAAGCGGAGCCAGAAAAGGAGCCGGGCCAAGCAGCTGCTCGAGCGTGAAAAGGATGCTTTGGCTTTGATCAACGTTTTGTTAGGCGGCCCAAAATGAATTTGTTCCAGACAGACAATACACTTAACCGGAGGCATCTCCCCTCTCCGCTCCCCGCTCTCCACTCTCCATCGCGGCGACATTTTCTCACGCGATTTTCATTCATTTCCCGGGCGGGGAGCTAAAGTTCAAAGCACGCCCAGAAACGGAGCAAGAGCATCCAGCACAGTCGACTGGGATGGAGTGTGAGTCACTCCCAGCAAAGCCCTGGGATTACAGATAATGTGTGTGCTAAATGAGCAACTCGGATTGCTGCTCTTTTATTTGCTTAACTATATGCTGGGATAATGCTAAAATGTCTTCATCCTTTGAATCATGATATTCAGACTACGATTTCGAGTGCTGAGGTCATATTTCAGTTAGCAAGTGCGTAAAACGAAGTTTAGACACATCGTTTAATTAGAAAAAACATTAAAAACTAGACATTATATAAATTTAAAAAATATTTCCATGTATGTCCTTTTTAAACTCTTTTATATAATATATATAATTTTAATCACAAGTTTGCACAAATGTGAGGGACCCTTTTTCTCGCTTAACGGCCTGGATACTACTCACGAAACTTGAAAGCAAAGCCGTATAGTGAATCAATTTTATTCTAGAGATATATGCACATCTTAAAAGGATATTTTTGCTGTTAAGGCACAACATTTTAGGCCGTAGATCAAAAACGTGCTAGTAAAAGGCCGTTATAGCGAATAAACGTATAAAGAGCGGCCGTTTAGCGAACTATGGGTGCATGCATATTCTTGAAAAAATGTCCTGAAACTCTTAGGATTACAATTGATAGATAGACACTAGACTTGTCCGTGTTAGTAGAGGGCCGTTATAGCGAATAAAGAGCGGCCGTTGAGCGAACTATGGGTGTATGCAGATTCTTGAAAAAACTTCCTGAAACTCTTGGGATTACAATAGATATATATAGACGCTAGACTTGTCCGGAATGACCCGACTTCCTACCTTGCGAAGGAACATTTCGTTGCACTGCTTGGCGGTGCTGCGCCAATGGCGATGGCGATAGCGGGAGTTGCCCAGCTTCAGGGTGCCCTGAAGGTCGGCGGCCTCCTCGACCACCCGACGGATGCACTGGTAGCGCAGGCGGTTGCACCTGTGGATCGGCTGCATGGGCACCACCCCGTGCTCCGGCTCCGACTCGGCACCGGAGCGCACCTGGTCCTCGTCATCGTCCACCCAGGCGCTCAGCACTCCCTCCACGAAGTTGTACAGCATCTGGATGTTGGCCTTCATCGGCGCCGATCCGGAGGGCACCTGGGCCTCCGTCTTGATTAGCTTCCGGTTCTGGCACACCTCCCGCAGCAGATTCTCGCCAAAGTGCACGGTTTTGTGGCGCCTCCGACGCGAGTTGAGCGAGGCAGCCGAGGCGGACTTCATCAGCTTGCCGTTCGCATGGTGCACATAGGCGGGCAGTGGTTGCACTAGCGTGGTCGTGGGCTCCAGCCAGGCCAGTCCACCCGCTCCCACTCCCAGTCCCAAACCAGCTCCAGTTCCATTTCCACCGCCGGAGCTGGCGGAGTCACCCCGCTGCAGCGTATTCGGCTGGGAGTTGCTGCGGTAGTGGTGATGCTGGTGCTGATGCTGGTACGGATGCGGACGCGGGGGCGAGGGCAGTGGCTGCATCTCCAGGTCCAGGTCCAGCGGCGCCGGCTCGATGTCGTCCAGGGTCGTCGGAGGCTGGGCCAGCTGGGTGCGCAGCCGGTTGAAGTCGGCGGCGCAGCGAGGCAGTGAGTTGCACTTGGCGGCATTGAGGCATTTGCGATTCCGGCAGCTGAGGAGCGGCGCACACGACCGGCAGTCGTGGCAGATGACCAGACGGCGCTCCGGTCCGGCTGCCATGCCCACCGATCCCGGGATTCCTCCTCCGCCGCCCGAGGAAGGAGGCGGTGGCGGCGGTGGCGGCGTGGCCGTTGTGGAGGGTGTCGTTGGCACATCGGAGCCCATGCCCAGGGGCACGGCATGCAGCTGGACCTGGGCCAGCTGCTGGTGCCGCGCCAGGTTCACCGAGCTCACCGACGAGGTGAGGCACTGCCGCGCCTGGCACTCCTGGTACCTGCAGTGGGGATCCGTGCAGATGGGCAGCAGTGGACAGTCGGGATCCGTGCAGGGGCCCGGCGACGGCGACCTGGGCGCCCGTTCCGCACTCGAGGACTTGCGCTTGTGGCCACCGGATCGCTGGGCGGACATGTCGGAGACCGTGGCGGATCTCTGGGTCTGGTGGCGGCGCGAACGCTCCTTCTTCACGCCACCTCCTCCTCCTACTCCTCCTCCTCCTCCTGCTCCTCCTCCAGCTTCCTTGCTGGTCTTGGGTACGTACTGATACCGCTCCTTGTGCGGCTTAGCGTACAGCCGCTCCAGGTGGGCGGTGGAGGCCGTTCCCCCGCCGCTGCCGACCACCTCGCTGGCCGAATGACGCAGCCTCCGCTCCCGGGAGCGCTCCTCCCGCCGCTGGCACAGTGGTGTGTGCGAGAGGGCGCTGGGCACCGCATAGCCACTGGGAACGGAGGGCGGAGGAGGCTGCTTGCCCAGGGACTGGAGCTTGTGCAGCGGATAGGCTATCCAGTCGGCGGTGAGCTGCTGATGCTCCTCCTCGCTGGCGGCCCCACTGTGGCCCAGTGAGTGCCGCTTGCGATGACCCACGGCCCTGGCCTGGCCGTCCTGGGCATCCTCCTGGGAGTTGGAACGCGGCTGGGCATCGCCTCCGCTGCCGTTGCGGCGATGATGCGACCGCCGGGACTTGCCGCGTTCCGCTCCGCCGCTCACCTGCATCTTGGTGAGCCACTCCACGATGTCCGTCTTGAGCAGCGAGAACTCGCAGGGTCCGGAGCTCTGGCGCGACAGCGGCTTCTTGAGCAGCTCCGACAGAGCCTTGGCATAGGCGGAGGAGCCCACTCCCTTGCCAGCATCCGAGGGCAGACGATCCCGATCTCGATCGCGCTCCTTCTTGCGTGGCAGCTGGTCCAGCAGCCAGTCGGGCAGCTCGTCCTTGAGGACCGTGATCTCGCTGGGTCCCGACGAGGTGCGCACGGGCTGCGAGGGACTGGCCGTCTTCTGGAGCTTCAGCCACTCCATGGTCTCGTCCCGCACCTGGCCACCCTCGGCGGAGCGGGCGGAGTGACGCTGCTGTGCCTTCCGGTCGAACCACTCCAGCTGCTCGGGCGCCTGACGCAGGGCGCTCTTGGGCATGGTGGCCACTTCCTCGGCGCTCTTCTGGCGCCGCGGCGGCAGCTGGGGCCGCTGCTCGATCCGCACATGGGCATGGGCTCCCGGGGGCTCCGCCAGGCGGACGGAACCCTTCCTGCGTATGCACTTCTGCTCCATGGTCTCCTCGTCGCGGGCCCGCACTCGCCGTGTGATTTCGAAGATGTCGCCATTGATCTGGTGATAGAACTTCTCCACCTCCACGCCTCGATCGAACTCCTCCTTGGCTGTGGGCTTGACGTGGGACCTGGATGGCGGGCGTGGTGGCGGAGGCGCCTCCTCTAGCCTCGCCTTCTTCTTGTCATCGCTCTCGTCGGAAGAGGCGTTCAGCAGGGCTCCGGAGCCGGCTGCTCCGCCGTCCACCACCCAGCTTATCGAGCGTTCACCACTCGTTGCCCCACCCGATCCTCCCTTCTGCAGCAGGCGGTCCAGGCTGCCGTGATGGGTCTTGATGGTGGGTCCCACCAGGCTGCCGTCGGCGGCTGCCTCTCCCAGGGATTGCAGCCGGCACTGGGCATTGCAGATGCAGACTCCGGGACGCTTCTTGCTGCCAAAGCGGAACAGCTGGCTGGCCAACTGGGAGACATTCTCCCCGAGGCCCAAGCCCAGTCCGCCCCCGCTTCCGCCTCCGCCTCCGCCAGCGGCGGCTCCACCCGCATCCCTTCCCGAGGCCGTTGTTGCCGATGTCAGGCGTCCTCCTGGATGCGCCACGGGTGTGATGTCGACGATCACGCAACAGCAGTGCAGCGAGAAGGACTTCTTGGGATCGCCGTCGCTGCTACAGTCGCCCGGTGGCCCGCCAGCACTTCCGTTTCCGCTGCCGCCGCCGCCGCCTCCGCTGCCGTTAGCTCCTCCTCCTCCTCCGTTGCCTCCAGCTCCCTTGACGACCTGGTGGCCCCCACTGACGACAGCTGGCGGTGGTCCGCCGACCGCACTGTGACTGCCGCTGTGATCGCCGCTGTGATCGCCGCGCTCGCTGCTGTTGCTTTGTTGGGCGGCCAGAATGAATCACAGCGGCGGCGGCGACGTGGTCGTTGTCCTGTTCCTGCTCCTCCTCCTTGTCGTGCTGCTCTCCCTCCTCCTCCTCCACCACCACCTAGGCGTCCTTGGGCTCCTCTGCGTCCTTGCACTCCTGCGCTCAGTGGGCCATGCATCGGCGTCAGTCCGCCATTTATTTATGCACTTTAGCCTCAACTATTTAGCGGTGATTATTATTCATTTGATTAATTAAACTAAAAGCTCATTTTGCGGCACAGTCATTTATTACAGCGTCGGGATGGCCTGTTATTTTAGCTGCTGTGTTGCTTTGGCAATTTATCTCACACGCGTCGCACACATTTATCTATAATTAATTATTTTTACTTGTTGCCAGCAAAGCGGGCGGCAAAAAGAAATCACTTGGCTGCGCCACAGCCTGTGTGTCGTGTTGTGTCCTGTTCTGTGTTGTGTTGTGCATTTATTCGAGGATTTATTTAATTATATTTGTTTTGCTCTATAAATCACCAAGCAGCTTGCCCGCAGTTGGCCCAATTTAAATTGTATTCAGCTTAAAGTGTTGCCGAACTTGCCCCCCGAGTTAATATACCTAAGCTTTTGGCCTAATCGCATTTGCTAGCTAAGTTATGTATAAAGCGTTTCATAATTCTTTGTGTGTATTTCTGTTGAAATTAATCTCTTTGGAATTAAATCAAGCCAATTAAAAAATAACTACTTTCTGGATATTAGGCTTACCCTTTAAAAGGAGTCAATATAAAGTGAATTATTTATTGACTAAGAAACTTACAGAGCATTTAAACTTTAAAATTATTAAATATTCTGTCACATGAAGCCAGAAAAGGCATATACTAAAGTAAAGGCGATTTAGTCTCAAATTAATCAGAAGAGAAAATATATTTTGATCTGGTTATCACTCATTAAATATTAAAGACAAAATTTATTGACTAGGGAACTTACTGAACATTTAAACTTTAAAGTTATTAAATATTCTGTCACATGAATCAAGAGAGGATTATACTAAAGTAAAGGCAATTTAGTATCGATTTAATCAAAAGAGAAACTAAAATTTGATCTGGTTGTTACTGATTGAATATTAGTCACAAAATTAAATATGAATTGAGTAAGAATGTACTATCTTTTTCTGCAATAATCCTGCTACTATTTAATATAAAGAAAATTAGATTTTATTAATTAGTTCTGTATAATATATAATAATATTATAATATTCTAATTCTGTTCATTCAAGCATTTTTCAAATATTTTTTTGACTTTTGATTTGTCTTAATTTATATTCCTGTGAGAGAGAGGGCATCATAAAAGACCTTTCGAAGAAACCTTCTCTTTAAGTCCTCATATTTTTTAAAGGCTCAGTTTAAATAGAGATTAATCCTGTTTTTATGCACTGATCCTGATAGTAATTTAAATAATTAAATGGTATTTTAGTAATTAGTTCTTCATATCGCTTTCCTAATAATATTCCCCTTAGATATTTGCTTGGCTTTTGATTTGTCTTGATTTGCTTAGTATTTCTCAGAGAGAGAGAGAGCTTCAAAGAACATCTTACGAAGAAACCTTCTATTAAAAACCTAGTATTTTTAAAGGCTCTGTTTAAAAAGGGCATAATCCTGTGAGATACAGTCATAAAATGCCCAGTCGTAGGCGCTTTAATTAGCATATATATAATATATAAGGTCAAAAAAGAGAGAGAGAGAGGGCGGGGAAGAACAAACAATGTTGCACGGGGCTGCATGGGAGAGGAGAGGCCCCTTTTTACTTTAGGCCAAATTTGGTTCTTACTGCCATGAGCCTTCTTCGGTGTTATTTTAAAGTTGCTGTGCGAAAAGTTTTTGCAACTCGTGCGCAAATATTTTGTTTGTTATATTGCCAGCATAAATTTGTTGGCTATCTCTGGGAGCAGAGGGAGATGCGCATATATTTATAAGCGCATACATAAATACTTTTCGGGCTGGCAGCAAATGCATAAATTTCATGTCTACATCTGCACGGAGATATGACTCGGGAGCTGCTCTGCTGCTCTACGGTCATGTTTGTGTTTATGCAAAGGAGTTTGCCAAAGTTTTTTCGTTTCGTTTCGTTTCGTTTCGTTTCGGCTGCTGCCGAAAAGTTTGCTTGTTAAGTGAAAGGATTATATGATCCAGTTGCTCGCCGGCAGGAAGGGGCAAACTTAAAAATACACAGCCGAATAAAACAACAAAACTTTTCCTATTTTTATGTTGTGCTGCTGCTGCTGCACCTAAGAAGGAGAACGAGTCCCACACACACACAACACACAACACAACTTGCGGCAAACTTGAGTTGTGTTGATAGTTTTTATAGCCTACTTTTCTGGGCCGCGCTCACGAACAGCCAGAAGGACGAAAGTTGCGAATTAGTGTGTCTTAGGAGGGCACAGGCAGGGCGGAGCTGGGCCAAACTTTTCGGCCAGCTTGTCCCGTTTAGATTAGAGCCGTCGATAAGTTTCAAGTTTGCCACATTTGCCATGTGTTTAGTTGCCAACTGTGTGTGCGTGCTGGAGATTGCACACTGTGCGTGTGCGTGTGTTGGGTGGGTGTGTGTGTGTGTGTGTGTGTCAGGCTCAACTAGTTGGCAACTTGGGAAATGGGGGAAATCGGTGGAGGATCTTAAGCCACCACTTGAAAGGTGCTTGGGCGCATTTGTTTAGCGATTTTCGCTTGATTCGGCCAATAAAGTTAATTTCTTTCTACCCCAAAAGAGGGAAAACTTTTGTCCTGCCCACCCCTGCCACCACAGGACTCTCTCTAAATGACATTTTTATATCGTTTCGATTGTTGTGTCCTGGCCGCACAAAACTTTTACCAAATTGCACGGGACAGCGGGACAGCGGGGCCCCAACTCAAAAATTTCCATAGCACGCGAGGGAATTTCCACGGCCTGAATAAGTAAAGATGGGATCAGTGAGATAGTAATTGCCGAAAACAGGTAGTAAAGCTTCGTTTTATCCTCGCCAGCGGAAAGTTTATCCTTTGCAAGGACCACGTTTATTGGCACGTTTTAAACTTGCTTTTTATGGCTGTTTTGAGGAATTAAAGGCAGTTTGTGGCCCGAATAAATTAGATTTTCCCTAGTTACTGGAGTTAGTTGCTTGCTTTTAGCTGAAATTATTTCAAATGGCTGTCTTTGCTCGCCTTAAAGTTGTTTTAATGGCTTTTAGAGGCTTGGCCTGGCCAAGAAGCCTCGTATAATATCAGATTTCCCCTCTTAGTGCTGCGGTTACTTATTTACGTTTAGTGGAAACTATTTCTTATGGCTTTATCTGCAGGTTGTAAAGTATTTTTAATGGCTTTTGAGAAATGTATGGCCACTCCGAGATGCCTCTCATAATATCAGATTTCCCCTCCTGAGGCTGTGGTTACTTATTTACTTTTAGTTGAAATTATTTTTAATAGATTTATCCGCATCAAGTGGGGACTTAATGCATTTAACGCAGACACATGCCAGCTCCTGGCAGGGCTGAAGGACCTATATCCATAAATATAAATATGTTTAATGGTCGGTAAAGAACGACGACAAACAACAACAAAATGTGCCACGCCAGCTCCCTATCTCTCTCTCTCTCTGAGACCCTCTCTCTCTCTATTCTATGTGTGTGTGTGTGTGAACTTCGACAGGCATGACGTTGATAATATCCTTGCACATGCATGACGTTGCTGCTGGTGCTGCTGCTGCTGCTGCTTCTTCCTTCGCCTGGTTATCCTTGCAACAGAAGGCGCAGCGCAGCCTTTTCAATATGCCATCGCAGGACCCGCACCAGCAGCCTCCGCTCTCGCCTCGCATTATTATTGTTGTTTTCGCTCTCATCCTCGCCCATTGCTTGTTGATATTTTATTAGCCCGACTTTTGTGGGCCAAACAACACGCAAAACAACAAAAAATAACACAACGCACACACACACACACACACACTCGGTCACTGAGAGGGAAAACTTTTTTTCCCAGCTCCTTAATATTTTCGCAGCGAGATTTCTTTGCTGTTAGCAGTCCGCAGTTCGATTGCGATTTAAATTTTCGGCCCGCGTGCTAAAAATATATCTAGGTGGAAAATGCGAGGGCGAAGCAAAACAAGTCGGCCATATAACATGGAATCTCGACACGACTCGAATCTCTGGCGCGCTTCAAGTTTTTCCACCGAGTTTTTCTTTTCTTGCTCGTTGTTTTTGTGTTGTGCCCCCAAATGTCTGTGTGTGTGTGTGTGTCTGTGTGTGTGTCTGTTTGCGTGCGTGTGTTTGTGCGGGCGCTGCCGCTGTGTTGGTAAATATGTGTTAAGTGCGTTGGTATTTGCCTGTACCCTTGTGGCACCCCCAAAGCGAGCCCTGGCCTGGCCATTCCTTTAGCGCCATCATCGCACAGCTGCTCTGGCATTTTTCAACACTTTTTCCTGTTATTGTTGTTGGGCGGGATTTTCATTTGCAGCGCGCCAGGTTTTTCATTCAGCAACTTGTTAATTTGACTTTAATGCCTCTACTTGCTACTTGCTACTTGCTACTTGCTACTCCAGGCCGACAATCGAAGCGCTGTGCCTCCGTTTGATTTTCCCCACTGAATTGCTGAAATACACCCTCACTGGATATATTCTGCTGTTCTGTTCCCTATTTTCTTTGGTTTTCCCTTTGCGTTTTCCTTTTTTTTTTGTTTTTTTTTTTTGTTTTGTTGCCTTGCCTTGCGTTGCGTTGCGCTTAACTTGTGTGCTAAATTATATGGTCTATATGGTCTATGGCATGCTGTTCGCCATGTGTGCGTGTGTGTGTGTGTGGGTGTGTGCGGTAGTGTGTGTTGCTGTTTTGTAATTTGATTTCTTTTTTGCCGCCCGCCTCCCGCTGAGATGGAGCTCAATCCGCAGCTATATAGCCATGGCCAACAGCCTCAGTCTCAGTCTCAGCCATAGCTACGGCTACAGCTTCTGTTTCACTGTGCCTCGATGATGATGATGATGAGACGAGGCCGTTAGCTGCTGCTGCTGCTGACGCACTTTTCTCGATTTCTCGATTTCCCGATTTCTCGGATTCTTGGATTCTCAGGATTCTCGGTGAATTTTGTTCGGACTTTTCGCCAGCACTTCGATTCGCTTCGCTGCGACTTTGATTTGATTTGACTCGATTTCACTTGGCGGCACACGCGCTGGATTTATTTATGATTTATTTCGATTTCGATTATATTCGAGGGACTTGTGGCAGGAAAACTAGTGTGTGGTGTGCCGAGTGAGTGGCAGTTGGCAGTAGTCTGACTATTCCGTTCGCGTTACAAAATGGCGTTACTCAGCTGCCAGAGAGCGCTACCAAGCACAGCTCGCGACGACGTTCCCGTTCTGACTGACTTTTCACCACACACAGAAAGGACGAAGCAGCAGCAGCCCAAGGAGCAGCGCTGCTCTCTCGCGCTGGACTCGCTCTTCTTGGGAGCTTCCAGCAGAGCGGCGGCTGCTCTGCTCGCCCCATTTCGCGTATAGACACACGCACACAGCCGCACACACTTGGCAAGGACTCGGGTCGGGAAAGCTTCGGCTTCGGCTCTTGGCTCTCGGCTCTCGGCTTTCGGCTCTTGGCTCTCTGCATCGGTATCGGCATCGGCCTCGGCTCGGGCCCTTCGGCTGAGGTCCTTCGGCTCCGGCGCCGCGACTTCGGCTGTTCCAGTGAAATTGTTTATAACAGTTTTTCGGCCGCACATTCCGTTGGTGGTTGTGAGGCGCGCAGTTCGCAGTTCGCAGCTCGCAGCCCTCAGCTCGCAGCTAGGAGCTCGTGTCTCGGGCTTCGCCTTTATTTACGTAATCAGCGAAAATCAGCAAAGCTCCAGCATCCTGGCGCGCTCTCAGTGGCTCTCCCAAGTCACATGGTAGAGCAAGGTGAAAAGCTTGCCTGCCAGCTTTTTAAGAGAGCCTCGCAGGACCCGGGCTCTCTTAGGCAGCGGGACCTATGTGAACCCAGGATAATTTACAAATCAGACGACGGTGACGACGTCATCAAAACCAAAATGCAGTTATAATGCACTCGGCGGAGAGGGAGCGGTAGTGGGAGCGGGAGCGAGCGAGAGAGAGTGCGAAGCCAGCGAGCTGGGGGGCAAACATAACGTATACAACCCGTGTGACAGCTGCCAGAGGGCGAGGCACCATCTCAAAGGTGTTTAGTCAACATGAACAACGACAACGACAACGTCAGCAGCAGCAGCAGCAGCGGCAGCAGCGGCGGCAGAGGCAGCAGCAACAACTCGGAGTTATGTGCGGTAGGTCGGCCGCAGCTAAAATTAAATTTATTCATTGTTGTCTTTGGAGCCAAGTCAAGCCACAGAGCAGCTGCTCTACAGAGCGAGAAAATGGCGAATTGCCTCCCGAAATGATGGCTCTGAAAGCATAACGGCCGCCATTAATTATAAGCAAGTGGCCAGGATAACTCCTCGGGCAGGCCATCACGGAAATTGGAGCTTAGGGGCAGTTGAGTTAAACTAGCGGTCTTTACACTTTAGACTCGATTAAATATGTTTAGAAGTCTGCATTAATTGGAACTGCAGCTACGATTTATTTTAAGATTAGTAAAGAATAATTTAGTATTTTGTTCATTATATTCTTTAACTAAGCTTGAATAATGCTTAAGGCTTGGCTTTAGTTTCTAATAACCATGTATACCATCTGGTACATTTTCATAAATATATAAAATGGAATATTTTCAAAAAGACTAATTTGAATTCACTTAAATCTTTTCAACATTCCAAATTGCTCGCTTAGGCTCTTAGAAAATACCCCTTAGTTATTTGTATGCTTATTAAAATTAGTGTTTTAAGTCCTTTGATCCTTTGTCACAATTTAGTCTGGTAGTTAAGTTTGGGTATTTCTCGCAGTGCCTTGGCTCCTGATGCCGCTCCAGCTGGCTGCTCCGGTGCTGTGTGCACTCAGGATTTGGCTCTGGGGCGTATTAAAGCTTTTACAAATCGTAAGCATAATTTATTTTGCTACAACTAGGAGCGTCGCGGCTCGAGGAGACATTGTTGGTCCCATTGTTGTGCTCCGGGGGGGGTGGATAATAATGGAATGGCCAAGTTTTTGGATTAGTTTGTAGCCGCTTTGTCGTCACCAAGTGTGTGTGTGTGCAGCTTGCAGTTGATTGAATGGGCTGAATGTGCCCAAATATTTGGCTATACCGAGGTAAACTTAATTACGTCTATTATGGCTATCATGTAGTTGCCAAGTTAATTATGTGTGCCTTGTGGGGGGCCGGGCGGCTTTTTTCGCCAACTCTGTTGCTTGAGTCATAAATCCAGGCAGGCGCTAAGTCTGCGCCTCAAATGGGCCCATAAAGTCAACACCTCAAAACTCAAATGTCGCCCAACACAACGGTGGGGCCCACAGCCACAGCCTCTCGGCCGGTTGTACTACATAGGCAATCACGGCGGCGGCACAAATGCTTAAACACGCTCAAATAAGTCACATGGCGGGCCACGCCCACACACAAACGCACAAGCGAACGCAAACACGCAAGCACGCTGGGGCAGGGGCACACACATACCGATACAGACATAGACACGAACGAATCGTAAAATATAACGCATACGCAGCGTTGGCAGTGGCAGAGGCAGAGTAGCAATGCCATTCCCATGGCAGCCATAAGAAAATAGCTCGAAATATGTTAATAATGAGATGTGAGCGGGCGCTGACTGCTAAATATTATACAAATACCCCTATATATATACGTATATAGAAAATAATATATATATAGTCGTATATGAGCAGTGTAAAAAGGAAAGCACTGGCACACACGCAGTGTAAAGCCTTGCAAATCTACATAAACTCGGTCAAGGACACTGCAGCTGATGCTGATGCTGAAGCGCTGAAACGGAATCCGAGGCTGAGGATGTGGCTGGGGATGCAGATGAGGATGTAGCTGCTACTGGTGCTGGTGCTGGTAGAGGGACTGCGGCACAGCCACCCAAATTGCCTTTAAATATAATTATTTTCCTTTTATGCGACGTCAGTGACAGGACTGAAGGATTGCCGCTCTGCCAGCGACATTTAAATTTAGACCAAGCGAGCACACACACACACACACACACACACAGCAGCATCCATTTCGCTTGCAGATACGCTGGCAGATAAGAAAAGTCACTTTTATGACGTCAGTAAACCATTTTAGGCCGCCTTCCCTGCCTTTTTTGTTGTTGTTTTCCCTATTTTTCCGAGCGCGCGCAAATGGCAGAAACAACAGCAACAAGAACGAGGCTGACTTGGAACTACAATAACAGAGCGCACGAAGGACCTTCTCTTTAGTTGGCAAAGAGCAGCCTCGGAAAAGCTCCTGCCGTGGCTGTAGCTCTCTCTGTCTGTCTCTCATTTCGGCCATTACCATAAAATCAAATCACAACAATAACCATAACCATATAGCAAAGATTTAATAACTGTGATTGGGATTTGAAAAATGAATTTTCTTTCTCTGGTTTCCCCTCGTTCTGGCCCCCGCGCCACTGCTGTAGGTGAGATTATTTAATGGCTTTCCCATTTTATCCAACGCATTTGGCATTGAATTTCCCAGCTCTTTCTCTGGTCCTTCTAAATGTAATTGAAGTTTCCATGATTTGTTTTGGCGAAAAATATTGAAATTGTTTTCGGCACCAGCTCAAATGATTTGGAAAATGATAACCAGAATGCCACTCCTGCCCTCCGACAGGATTTCCATTAAATTTTGAGTGACTTGGGCGCAGGCACTCCTGCCATTTCCAATCAAATTCAGTTACCGCAGGAAATCTGCATTTGAACATTTTTATAATTTCCGGTCTTAGGTTCTGTCGTTTGTTGCTTAATTTCCGTCACCTGGCCCCATAAACAAGTCACTTTTTTGGATGCACAGAAATAAATTGAGAGCACTTCCCTGAATGCATTAGTTTAAGGTATTAATATAGGTTTATTCTCGTAGAAAAGGATGTTTGTTGGAAAATATGTATGGAGGGTACCCTCAGGTACTAGCTGATTTTGTAAATATTATTATAATCAACTATTTTTCCCCGTGTCTATGTACTCTCCCTTCGATCTCTCACACCTTCCATAATTATCAAACTGTTGACATTGCCGCTTCAATTTGGTTTTATGTCAGTTCATTTTGTTTACTTGATGCGCCGCTCAAATTTGTTAGCCGCCCTCGCCCTCGGCCTCGCTGGCTGATATTCTCCGGCCTTATTTGGCCGTTTTTGTTTCTTCTTTTGGGCCCGAACTCGGACTCTCTGTTTCTAGGCCAAAGCTCTATTTAAAATCCAGCCAGCAGCAGGGCAGCTACCCGGCCGCTGTGGAAAGCTTCCTTGCGGCTGTTGGCGGCATTAAATACAGCCGACAGCCGACACACAGATTCAGACTCCGAAGTCTGGACGGGCGAAGTGTTTTGAAATCCAATTACCAGCGCAAATTTAATTTGTTGCTGCACTCGGGGAAAAGTTGGCAACACCGCGCTGATAGCCTATGAAAATTGTTTAGCTGCAATAAAGCTATGTCGGCTGGGGAGGCGCCGGCAAAAGGGACTCTTGGATGGCTATCAGTGCCGCCGACTCTGGATTTTCCGGCTGAACTGTGGGGCGGCATCATCAAGTGGTCACCAGAGAGAGAGATACAGATAGAGACATAGAGAGAGAGAGAGAGAGAGAGAGAGAGAGCGGGAGCAGGGCTGGCAAAAGTTTAATTTGAAAAAGGTTTTCAGGTTTTCAGGTTTCCTCGTTTTCGTTGTACTTTTGTTTTGTTTGGTTTTGTTTTGTTTCTCGCTCTGCTCCCATGGAAGGCGGGCTTTTTTATTTTTATTAATTTTGTTGGGAGGTGTTGAATTATGAGCAAAGTTCATGAGCCTGGGCCGGGGCTGCTAACAATTTATAAGCCAAATAAAGCCATGTTATGGCCGGAGGCGGTTTCGAGTCGCCTCGCGTCGCGTAGCGGAGATGGGTTAAATTCCGTGGCACCTCGGGGCGCCGGGTCTGCCTTAACCCCAGCTAATTGCCTAGAAATTGCCCCGCTGAATGATGGTGCAAAGGCAGAAATCACAAAATATGACTGGCAACAATTTGGTTAAAATTTGCCTTTTGTACAGACGGCCATTATTTCCTCGTCGGCAACGGGCCATCCCCGCTTTGATTAGCCTTTTTTTTAATGCTCTTTGGCTGCGGCGGGGTCGCTGCTCTTCATTTTGCATGCAATATTCATAAAAAGGTCGCAATTTCATTTCGATAAATTCTTCGAGGGCTCAACTAGGCAACTTGGCATCCGCAGCCGCATCCCATTTACCATTTACCGAGTCTCATTCTCAGTCCCAATCCGGGTTCTAGTCCGTGTCCCAAGCTCCAATCCCAATCCCAGTCCCAGTCCCAGTCACAGTCCCAGTCCCAGTCCATTTCCATTTCCCCTCCCTGGACCAACAATATGCTTCCTTTTTTTATTGTTGTCGATTATTGTTGAGTTTGCCAGCGTTGTTATTCCGTATTTGAACTATGCCTGGACTCTGTTAGTTTTCCACTTCTTTTCTGACCGGGTCCAGAAAGGCATTTCACACTGAGCGAAAGGGCGGCCGCTGATTGATTGGATTTGTATTACCCATTAGAGATATGTATTTGTATGGGCTACTTTTTCGCCAAGTGCTGGGCCTGCGGCTCTCCAGCTGCTGCCACCTAATTGTTGGCAATGCGAAAACTGAGAACTTGTCTATGAAACTGAAGCTGGAAGCTGGAAGCTGTTACTTCGGCTCCCCGCCGCCTCGGCAGGCAAATAACAATTGCTCCACTGACAGGCCTTCTGGCCAGGATTCGCCAAGCAGCCAGATCTCCCCGCTTCCTCTCCCGTTCCCGTTCCCATTGCGATTCCCTGCCGCGTTTTGACCAGCACGAAACGCCTCGTGCAACTTGAAACTAAACTGAAATGGTCGCCAGGCATGGGCGGCGGCTGCCAGGGGGAGAGGGGAGCCGGGAGTCGGCAGAGGCGTGACTGCTGGCCACTGCACAATGGGCCCATAATTTCAGAGCGAGACAGCCACTGGGAGAAGGGGGTGCAGAGGGGGAGGCGAGCAGGGGCCGTGGAGCGGCGGCACAAACCGAATAGGAATCTGAATCCGAGACTGGACGCTTAAGCACAATGCCCCACTAAATTACAGTTAATGTTTATTTCTTTTGCCACCCCGTTGCCTGTCCTCCTTCTACACCCTAGAATCCTTTACAGAGAAAAAAATGCTCTGGACTTTAGCTGCACTTTGTGAAAGATCCTTAGATTCCCTGATAGATTATAAATTTATAAATTATTCACACCTTTAAGGGAATGTATGAGACTTGTAGTAATAGTTAAGCAGATATTTATTCAAGATTAATTTGTCTAGACTCTATATGCATTTGTATTTGATTTTTCTCTCAGTGCAGAGTCCCCCTTGAAGGGGAGAACTGTCGACGACTCTCCTTGGCTTTGTTTACATTTCTAATCTCTGGGCGGCCACTGGCAGTTCGACTCCAATGAAAACCCCTGGCAGATCCCCGCCCGGCCCCCTTGACTGACTGCTAGTTACTGCATTTCGATTGTATCTTTGACTGCTGTGCGGCCCACTCCCCACCCCCCCTTCCCCCTCTCTCGGAAGGTCCCTGCGCCCCTGTACTGGCCTGCCTTGGTTTTAGTTTTGTCTTTGTTTTATATTCTTTTGCGTCTTCCTCTTTGGCTGTGGACAATGGTTTATTGAGTTATGGCTTGCATGCGGATATCCGCCTCTCTCGCAAACACACAGTCATAGAGCCACACACACACAGTAGCTCCGTGGCACACACACACACTCGCACACGCAGACAGAGGGCCATGGCACATTTATATAACTTTGTTATTGGCTCCACATTGAGGTGTCGGGCCAGAGATCTCTCCCTGGGCTCTGCCGCCGCCTGCTGAGATTGCCAGCTATAAATTAGCAACATTTTCATGTTCGCTCATAAAATGTATGCAATTTTCCTTTGTGCTAGTTTTGCGCTCTATAAATTTATCGTTTACTTACCACCACCAAATAGAGGAACGGACAGGGGGGGAGAGTCTAGAATATTGGCTTACCTGCAATGGCAAAAATTAAAAGAAGAAATTGAGAATTGTTAGTGTTTGCGTATGAATATTGATATCAATAATTAAGGCGAGAAGTCACACACAAAGGAGGCACACACACATACAGTACATACACATCTTGGCCAAAATCCAATGCGGATAAATTGCAATTTGATGTGGCCCATGGAGTTATGCAAATGGGCGACACTTGCCCCAAAAAGTAGGCAACAAGGCGGCATATTTTTATATGCAGATCCTTGTAGTGTTGCTCGTTTGTATTTTCTAAATTATATTGCTGAATATGATCAATTTATTTAGATTTGCAACTGAGGAAATTCTCTGTTTGCTGACCAAATTGCATTTGGCTAACTTTAAAGCCAAGTATTTACTTTAAATTAGAAACAGATATTTAATATATATATATAGAAGCATAAATATATAATAAATAAAATAAATAAATATATATATATATTATACAAAAATAATAATATATATTTACTTTAAATTAGAAGTAGATATAATATATATAAAGAAGTATAAAAATAACTAAAATAAAATCATTAAAGACCTTCGCTAAGAATATAACAATACCCCTCAACTTAAAGTGAAGTTGATTTACTTTAAGCGCTTTATTATTGCACTCTTAAGTCTCTTAAAAATGTGTAAGAAGAAGCTAATTAAAGGCCATTTCTAATTAAATGTTGAACATAATTAGGGCCAATATATCTCACTGACTCCGTTTTTCATAATTTTACTTCTTCTGCCTTCACAAAATTAGCCCTTAAGTATTTTCTATAGTTTTTATTTGAGTTTCGCCCTGCAATCTCCCGCTTTTCGCGCGCCTTCTCATTAAGAACTTTTCGGGGGCAACTCAATCTGGGGCATTTCAATTTCAACTTAATTTCTCAACTTAAGGACCTAATCTGCCGCTGTCATTGTCCTTAATTGTTGACCGGCGACAATAACAGCAAAGCTAAATGGAATTCAAGTTTTAGGCCCCTCTTCTTTGAGATTTGCGACGCGGGGACGCGGCCAATTTAGTTGATGGCTTCATTCCCAGGCCGCCTCGCCCCGCCATAAACACCTCAAAGGATATTTGCCATATTCCCAAAAGGACCCCCTGCCCCCCCCTTCCGCCACTTAAGAGCCGAGTGCGGGAAAACACCGCTTTATAAAAGATGCAAATATGTAGTTGTAACATTTAATTATATTCATATCTTTAGGCCCCATTGCCGGCCAGGTAATCCGAGCGGGATGCGGGCAGCGGAAGCGGAAATGGCCATGGCATGGGGCCAAGTGGGCGTGGCATTTCTGCGAACAGTGCGAAAAGCGCACAAAATGCTGAACACATGCCAATTAAGGGTAGCAAAAGGGGCAAAGCTGTCGAGGTGCCAAAATGAGCCCTGAGAAGCTGCCGCTGTCGAGGTGAAGAAGGTCGCATTTCCAGCTTCTGTCCTTCTGCCCTTCTACCTTCTGCTGACACCTGCTCAGGTGCACAAGCCAAAATAGTTGCCCACCTTCGATACATACGCCTGTTTGTGATCACATTAATTATATCCTTACGAAATTAATGGAAATTGGTTTAAGTAAACTAATTTTCCTTAGCAAGCTGGGCATGATTTGAGGGCACTTTGAGGGCTAAAGGGCTACCTGAATTTTTGCCAGTGTGTGCCAGGTGAGTTGTGAGGTGCTGAGCAGTTGTGGGATGGCAGCTTAAAATGCGCGAATGCCGAAACGACATTTACATGTTACACACAAAGAAATGCGAGCGGGGGGATGTCAAAGGGGATAGGGTGAGGGCGTGTGTCTGTGCGTGGGGCCGTGTGTGCGCTCATGTGTTGCCACACTCCCTTCCCCCCTCGGTAGTTGTGCGTTCTCTGCACATTTTATTATTTTTTATGACTGCGCGAGTATAATCTTTTGACATGGAGGCAAAAGCAAACGCAAACGCAACGCAAACGAAACGGGAAAGAAAGCGGAACGGAACGACATCGTTTGCCATTTCAGGACCTGTTCTTCAGCAGGAAGGAAGAAATCAAGAGGCGAACGTAGGCGGCGAAAACCTGCCGAAACAAGCCAAATGGCAGCCAGGAAGCGGCTTTTTATTCGGTTAACTTGATTTGCACTTGAGAGAGCCATGTGAACGGCATGTGTGTGTGGTGTGTGTGTGGAGTGTGTGCGTGCAAAAGTGCTATTTCCTCCTGCCCAATTTCAGGACTCTCCTCCTGACAACCCTCTCCCTCCTGGGGTCCTCCTCGCCTGCTCATTGATGTTTCTTTTCAACCTTCCTGCCCGAGATATCATCTTACGTGGCTTTCATTTCTTTCCCAGAATTTCAGTTTGTTTCTCATTTTTATTTGATATGTATTTCTCGATTAAAGTGCTGAAATGAACGTCTTCCCTCAGCGGTTTCCTTTCCCCGTCATTGCTTTTCATTTAAGGCATGTCTCGATGGGGCATAAGGGTTTCTTTCAGAGAAAGGCCACCCACAACATTATAAATTCTAGAAAATATATATCATAACATAAGCAGATTTCAAATAAATTAAAAATATATTTCCTAGAAAAGAGAGTTAAAGTAGATAACATAATAAAGTTGTACGATCATTTTCTTGTAGGTTATTCCCAAAACCTGGCCTATTGACTATGGGATAATACTTTGTATACTTTGTTTTGTTTCTATTTTATTGGTTAATAAAACTAATTTTTTTTAAAAAAACCTACAAGATTTTGGCACACTTATAGATCAAAGTCGCGCCTGAGTTCGGTTTCAAGGCGTTGACAGGGCTTTCAGTGAAAGAAAATTCAAAGAGATAAAGATTTCCCGATATTGTTTAACTTTCGAGTATATTAATGTCCTGTGCATATGCCGCCATATATATTTTTGTGAAATTTGCAAACAGCAAAAAGAGAAGGCCGGAGTTGTACTGCCAACTCCGCTTGAAGCATGTGCAAAGTTTACTTTTTTCCGCACTCGAATGCTTTTTCTTTCATTTGCCGAGCTTGAAACTTCTCGGGCGTACTTAAGGCGAGAGGACTGTGAGTGGAAAGTTGTGTAAGTGTTTTTAAATCCCTTTTCAGAGGCGCCCGGGCGTCGAGTGCATCTCATCGCTTCGCTGAGAGACCCTAAATTATGGCCAAGTAGCCGGAGACATTCAGGTATCCTGGTATCCTGGTATCCAGGATCCAGGCATCCAGTGGCCAGTAGCCAATGGCAATTAATGAGCACTAGTGGTGCTCGGCAAAGGAGAGACTTTAACCAAACCCTTTATTCTTTCGGGAAAATGCGCTTAAATATCATAAGCCTGCATCGGGTTGCCCTGAGCTGCTTTTGGCCACCGCAAAAGGCAAATAAAGGAGCTACATTCGGAACTCGGAACTCGGAATTCGGAACCCGGCACTTGGCCATGTGTTACTCGGACACACCCACATGCGGCCACAGCAGCCAAAAGAATTATCGAAAAATGAAAATGAATTCAAGGCAGCCCCATATCCCACTCCCTCGGCTTTTCTGGGCTAAAACCAGTCAGCCAGCGGCTTTGGTGCTCGTACTTGGACAAGTTTTGGCTCAAGGCTTTTACCATTTCATAATGTCATTTGGCAGAGCAGCATGAAATTAAACCGACCAGACTTGAGCTGCAGTTTACATCCACACTTCATGGCAGATATGACATATAGTGTGTAGTCCCTGTCGTTATCTGTATTGTTATGGAAAGCCAAAGAAAATGGCTTAAAGTAGAGCTTGGAATTCTAATAATTGCAAAAGCTGGGCTTAAAAAGCAAAAGTCTTTGTAGGAAATTGTGACTAGAAGTATATCTTTCAGATTATATTGTGTTATTACATATTAAAAATTAAAAGACTAAGGGGAGGTACTAAGTTCCCTACAAAATGAGCCTGTAATGCATACAGTGAGTGCCTCCAAAAATGTATATTGACCAATTCAATCTTACTACCAATCCAATATCCGCGCAAATATCTTTATATAGAGAAGGATCTCATATGTGCGTGAGTGCAAACTTTTGCTGACAGTTCCCTCTCCCCTTTCCCGCTGGCCAGAGCTGCTGTCCAACTAAAGCAGGAGAGGATGGAACTTAGTTCCAAACTTTGCACCAGAAATACGTGGCAAAAACTAAAAAAAAAAAAAAACTTGATGAAGGAGTGAGGAAAAACTCAGTTCGTTGGTCAGCTGCAAATAAGAAAACTGTTATTTTTGTGTCAAATACTTTGGCCAACTGTCCACGTCCAACTTTCGCTGACAGCAGCAGAAGACTTGCCGCCCCCCGAGCCTCCTTGGAGCCCTTTCCCCCTCCCGCCTTAATGCACTCGCTGCAAATTAATATTGCAGTTTTTTGCCGCCTTCCTTATGACCCGTTTTTTTCGCCGTTGCCATAGTTTGAAGATGAGAAACTTTTCCCCGAGAAGCTTGTAATACAAAAATTAGTTTCTTCACTTATTGAAATGTCAATGGAATGTCAAGCGTGCCGGGGGCCGGAAGAGGAGCAGCGTCTTTAGCCAAATTGTAATTTCCACGTCTGAACGTCTTTGTTCCTAGACTGCACTTAGCAAAAAAGGATGCTGGCAAAATCCAGAAAAATATGTATACACTCTGTAAAGATGTTTTAGAAGCTAGGAAAACGTTTCTTAAATCTGCGATATATTTTATGGAATTAGAAAATACTTGCCATAAATGCAGCATACTTCTAGGCACCTTGCGACAAAGGTGACTGACTGCTGCTAGGCGATGACCATTAAAAGTTAAGAACTATTATTCCCTGGCACTCTTATTTTTTTGACAAATACGAGAAAAAATAGCCATAACTTTGCCAAAACAGCCCTAATCTCAATTCGGAAAGCTTTCCTATGTTAGTTATTATTAGCTTAATTAATCTGCATATCGACTTTAGAAATATAAAAGAATAAATTTTTTGTAAATTTTTGAAAATTTTAATGATGTAACCCCTTATCAAATTTTCAAAAATTGGCCAAAATTTTTTTTCTGATTTTGTTAAATATTTTATTTTAATACAATTAAGATTTTAACGGCGAATCGGAATATGCACGACATTTGGCTATCATTTAATTTTTGACCAAATTATGCTCTCAAATACACCTCAAAGAATACGCATTTTTGGGTCGTTAAATCTGTATTTTTATACCCTGTTTTTTTTTTTTAAATCAGAGCTGAAAAAACCATAACTAAGTCGAAATCAAAATGCGGAAAGCTTTCCTATATTTGTTTTTATTTGTTTAATTATTCTGCATATTGAATAAATCGAATATGAATACAATTTCTTAAATTTTAAACCCTTTTCTCAGTAAAGAGAACTACTTATAAAGGTAAATTGCATTCTATATTCAGGAATAGATGCTAAGACCTTTATAACCTATGGGAAATACTTTTAGAAACAAATTTATCAAATAGCTTCCATATATAAGTAAATATTTTCTAAGAAATAAAGCATTCAAGACAAAAGTTAGACTACTTTTTTCAATTTCAGTGCTTTTTTTTCCATAGTGTGAGCCCTTTTTTGCCGAGCAGCTTTTCGTGGCCCTTCTTGCTCTGTTCTGCGTCAATTTGCTTGAAACGCTCTGTGCCAAATGATTTAGCGTTGCAAGGGGATTCCCCCACTGGCTCTGCCGCCGCCTCTGCACTCGCACACACACACACACACAGAGGCACACCTGAGGGGCCTGCAAAAGTTTTTAGCTTTTGTTTTTTGCGTGGCGTGGCCTCAGCTGTTTGGCAGCGCGCTCATCAATTTGCCCTAATGATATCAGCGGGTGGAAGCGTGCAAATGGAGGGTCCCCCCCTCCAGCAGCGACACGAAAAAAGGTGCGAAAATGAAAATTAAACAAAATTAAAAAGGGAATTCCCCGAGCAGTCATCTCCGATAAGAACGCAAAGCTAATGAGCAGAGAGGACGGGAACGCGGGCTGAGTCCTAAACTGGCCAAAGTGGCTTATGTGTTTACACAGTTTTTTGGTTGTTTCCTTTCCTAAGTCCCCCCGCAGGTCCCTTTTCCAATAGCTGTTCTTAGCCTAATGAATGTCATCCTCCTTTGCCTGCTTCCTTTTTCCAGCTTCCTTTGGCATTTTTTTTTTTGTGGGAGGCTCCTTTTGGCTATCAGTCAGAAAAACCACAAAGTCGCATAAATTAATGTCCTGCCACGCATTTAAAATGTGTTCAATTTGGTGTTGTTTCATGGGAGGTAATTAATCAATTTGATTGATCATTTCGATGGCCGCGAGCTGTCTGGGGACTCGTCCTTTTCCGGTCCTTGCCCCTCCCCCGTTCCGGCCAAATGCAAATAAGGCGGATGTCAATATTGTTAATATTTAAGTACTTTAAATTATGCAAGCTCATTAAGCCAATCGAGCTGAATGCCAAATGCAAAAGTTGTAATCAATACGCGCTGTTGGCAGCCCCCAAAACTTTATCATTCAATTCTGCCAAAAAAAATGGAAAAAAACAAAAGCGAGAAGGGATGGAAAAGTTGTGCCTGCCAAAGTGTCATAAAAAGTTGGCGAAAAATTGTCGAATGCACACAATGAGCTGACAGTTTAGTCAAATTATATTATCAGCAGAAAAACTATTTTCGACTGAATGGACGAGCTGAAGGACCAGGCCAGGCTGGCAGAAAAATGCCTCGAAAAGCAATTATCCTTGCCATTGCCTGCCCCATATTTCGGCTGGTAATGATGACTCTGGCCATTGATGAAGTGGACACACGCAAATTGTATCAAAAATGCACAATTAAAAGGGGGCAGCCCGTGCGGAGCCTCTTGAAAATTCATCAGGACACGAACTCTCCGGCCCGCACCAGCGAACAAGGATCTGCCATTACAGGGGCTCAAAGGGAGCTTAACAGTGGCGGCCCCCACACCACATCCTGTGGACAGCGCAAAGCTTTTAAGTCGCCCTCAAAGGACCCAGCATCCTGTCCACCCGCCTCCCCGCCACTGCCCGCCGTTGTCGCCCCGAGTTACTTAACAGCAGAGCTTTCACGAAGCTTTCAGCGGCATGTTAAAGCTGGCAGCAGGCGTTTTACATTATTCAAACATTGGCCAGCACTTTTAGCCATGTTTGCTCAGCACATCCGACACAGTGGAGCCTGGCTACGAAGGCAACGGCCGAGAAGTGCCCGGGTGCTGTGGCACTAATGGCCAGGGCTTCCGCTGGCTTAGCATTCGAAATTCGATTGAATGGAGAATAGTTGGTGATAGTAAACCTTTCCACGCCCTCACAGCCCCTTCTCGGCCACATTTCCATACAATTTATCTAATGGCTTCATCATTACCATTATCATCATCGTTATTTATCAATGGGGCAGCCATAGAAAGACCACACACAGACAGAAACCCCGCCGGCGGCCACAAACACACACTTATGTAGTGCAAAACTTGGGTCTGGCTTATCAAAACACAACACACACGGAACACACGGCGCACACAGGCACACAATACACCATACACCATATACACACGTGATGGCGGCGAAGAAAACGTGGCTTCGGCGCTTAATCGCATTTGGAATTGAACACTTTTTGCTCTATTTTCCATCTTGGCCACAGTTCTTTGTGCGAAGCAGGCTTAGCTTTTGCACTATAGTGGCGTCGGCGGCGACCGGGCCTAATTGTTTGGGCCTGAACTGAGCTGCATTAGGTTGAGATTTGTGCTCACATCACGCATACGCCACCCTGTGGCCCCACAACATTACGCATACGCACTGTGTGCCGTGTTCCGTGTGCGCCGTGTGCGTGTGGCTGGTTTTATTTTTATTACGAGTATCATGTGAACGGCTGACTGAAACAAATGAGCTGCTGGGGTTTTCATTTTGGGAAAGCAAGCTGCTTGAGCTGGTCTTAGGGGAGATTAACAAAGCGTTTAATCGCAGCTTGACACACAGGCACATAAAGCACTGGCACACTCTCACACACACACACCGTACACCACACACACAGGCAGTAGGGGCCGCTTTTTATTGACATTTACTTGCTTAACTTGCTTGTAGCTCAGCTCCTTCTTTTATTGTTATTATTATTGTCGCGTTGAGTTGCTGATGCTGCTGATTCCGCTGTTGTTGTTGCCGGACGAGCCCGCTGCTGGCTGCTTTTCGCCTGCCTGTCTTTCACGTTCTACAAAATTGCAATAAAGCGAATTTTTCCTCGCGTTGCATACTTTCGAGCGGCGCACATCCACACACTGTGCGAGAGAGGTTTTGCAGTTACTGCGGCTCACTTGCTGGCTGGCTCGCTGAATTTTAAAACAATTTTTTATACACACTTTTCCATCGCGGCGGTGACTGTGACAGGCAGCACTCCGCCTCGAGTCCGCAACTTTATTTATTGCAATATTTTCGTTAGTTGCAAATCTGGCACGCGCACGCACACACTCGCATGTCGCTCGCACACACACACACCCATGCCAAACACATCAACAACACACACCGAATTTCGGTTGATTATAAAACGACAGAGCAAAAGTTAGCGCAGCGCCAGCAAAACAGCAAAACAGCAGCGGAACAGAGCAGCAATGACAGCGGAAAACGCGGAGCGGAGCGCACGGCTCTGGGAAATTGCCGAGGAAAGCCGAGAAAGTCGGAGAATATCGTGGGAAAGCCACCGAGTCCCACGAAGAGAGCTTTCGCAGCAGCAGCCGCTGCTGGAAGGGCAGCTGGAAGGCCGCGGAGAGCGGGCGGCCAGAGCGCATGCGCCGCTGCAGAAAATCTGGAAAAGCCATCTGGCGGAGTAAGGGAAAATTCATAGCCAGAGAGAGAGTCTGTAACCGGGGCCTGCTCTCCTCTCCCCTCCTCTCCCATTTGTGTGTCAGTGTAACAATGGAAATCGCTCATCCGCCACCGCGCACAGCCCCATCCCTGGTCCAATGATGCAAGGCACCCGGGCAGCAGGAGTAGGAGTAAAGTTGCAGGGCTCATTAGTGTCAAGGCGACATATAAATTTGGCACTAACTAGACAAATTCCTTGAGTGGCCAATTAATATGCAAGTGCCACGCCCACGCCAGAGGAGGCGTCATCCAGCGGAAAGCTCTATCATCATCATCGTCATCAGGACTATGGCTGGGCCATCTATCATAATCCCGTGGAGTTGCGGGAGCAAGTCCTTACATCTCTCTGGCCGCTCTCGCTCTGCTCTGCTCTTAGGTGTTCGAGTGTGTGTGTGTGTGTGTGTATGGCAGTTTGTTTTTAATCAACGTAAACTGGGTCAGCTTTGGGGCTGCAACTAAAAATATCATTTATGCTGCAGCCAAATGCGCCAGTTGACTTTCCCTTCTCATTTCGGGGCTTTGAATAAGCAAATACATATACAAGAGGCATATATTTATGTGTACACCGTGCGCCCATATATATATTTAAATCTATATATATATATATACTTGGGTAGGTGTAGTATGTGCCGTCAAAGTAGCCCGCTCAACTAACAGCGGCTTGAGCGTAACATTCAAAGGGTAGAGGAGTTGCGGCTGTTACTGTTACAGCCACTGTTGCCACTGTTGACCCAGTTGGCTCTCTATAAATAGCACAGGGGTCCGAGGGCACGGAGCAGGGAGCAGGGAGCAGGGAGCTTGGAGATATGGAGGAACCCGCCCACAAACGAGAATTTGAATTCGGACTCGAGCAAGCAATTGATGTCGGATGCTGGCTTATGACGGATGCCGAACATTCGGCCAAAGAAATTGCATTCTTGATGGAAGCGAGGCAAAAACGGGGGTTGGGAAATTACATTTTGCAGGAGAGTTTATTTGGACTCGGGCTGAGGAATGTGGGAGTTTACCCAAGGTGAATAATGTAATATTTATGTGGGTGAGGTCAATGAAGCCCAGATGCCGGGGGTTACATTTTCCTATTCCACAGATTAAATATTTATGCGACATAACTCATTTTAAGTTTCATTTCATATTTTCCTAGGGAACTCGACTAGTGTATTAGTTTTCATTGAATAGCTTAGAAAATTTAAATATGAACTTGCGGCAAAGATTCTCTTTAATTGACAGTTAAAGTTATATTAATAATCAATTGTTAAATATGAAAAAAAAAATTAAAGATTTAAATCATATTTTCTTGGAACTTTAAACTTTTTGAAAATAATGAAATATACAAAAAGGTTACCGAAAGTGTGTCAATAAAGACAAAATTTTAACTAAATAAATATCTGGAAAGTTTGTTTGATGGATGGCTTTTAAAAATGATGTTTTAGGTATTATTTTCCTGGTATCCAACGATTTGTAATGAATTAATATTAATAAATTCACCGTAGTAATATCTATAACTATTATCAAATATTTTCCTTTTCCGTTTTGAATTTTTATAAACTGATTCTTAAAGCTTACTTTAAAATATTCACTTATCCACGTACTCATACACACATTGGGTATACAAATTATTAGGAATAACCTTTGCGGAAGGACACTCACCTCTGATGAAGTCAAGTAGCACATCCTCGAATCGGTGCTCTCAATGGAAGCCTGTTGAACAATTCCGTAGCGTGACTCGCGATCACTCAAATACTCCGATCGCAAACTATCTTGGCGTATGAACTCGGCCCTGAAAGATATAAATGCCATTAGTATAAGAGTACTGACTAATAACTTTAAAAATAGTGTTTCACTTCAGGCATTTTAACAGAAAAGACAGGTTAACTATTTTAAGTCTATTGGAAAATCACCTAAAAGTATGCTAAGAATGATTGTACATCTAAATTTAGTTATGGCATACTTTTAGACACTTTTAAAACTGATTTAAGCTCTCTATAGGTCATATTTTCATGAATACGCACCGTTGCTCTAGTGAATCGGCTCGAGCACTCTTGTAGCCCGAATCATTAAGGCTGCTGTCCTGCCGCAAGGATGGCAACGAGTCCCAGGGCGACCGCTTGTGCCCGGAGCCAGGAACCTGCTGGGCCATCATGCCGTGGCCCGAACCGGAGCCAATGGTAGAGCTGCCGGAACGCCAGCCATCCGAGTGGCGGAACCACTGGGCCCGGGCCGATTCGCCAATGCAAGAGGCGCAACGCGAATTGGAGAAACTACCGAGAGAGTGCCAGCATTAACTTGGATTTCCCTTGGATTTTCCCAGTAACTCACCTGGCATTATGATCCGATAGATAGCCACGATCGCGCTCGCGCTCCCGTTCCCGTATCAACTCATTGCGATCGCTATAGTAACCATCGCGATCGCGATCCCTCTCCTTGTCCCGAATCGTGGACAATGGCCGATGTGGCGGCAATGGCAACGTGGAAGATTTGGAATTGGCTGCGGGAAGAGTATGCCAAGAAGTGGTATTAGTTTCACACATAACTTATTTCAAATCTAATTAAAGTCATTCCAAAAAGCTAGGGCAGGCAAATGCATTCAATTTGCATCGAAGGTCGAGACGAGATCGATCGGGTGAGAATAAGCTGGAGCATTGAATCTGGAAGAGACCGTGCGGACTTGGACTTGGAATGGAACTACTTACGCCTACGAAGTGGATATGGGCTGCGCTGGTTCGATCCGGGTAGGCTTTCAGCGAATTCTGATGATGGTTGTTGAGTTTGAGATTGGTGTTGATATAGTTGTTGGAGGTGTTGTTGATTGGTTGTTGGTTGGTTGTTGATTGTAGATTAGTTGTTGATGTGTCGGTGGGCAATGCGAGGAGAGTAATGGATAATGGGAGCATTTTATGGCGTGACGTGGATAGCATTTATGTATTATTCAAGGTATAGAGTATATATGGGCAAAAATATACATATAAATACATAATTCATAATACATAAATTCGAGTTAAGAGTTGGGCAAATTAGTAGTAAATTGTTTGCATTGCAAGAGTAATAAAGAAAATTATTATTACACACTGAGATACTTTTAAGTAAATAAATAAGAGATGAAAACCCTTAAGAAGCCTTCTATAATGATGATATATTCTTCTCCATTTCAAGCTATTCAATACTTTTAATTTTATAAGGGTAATTTTAAATGAAATCTGTGAGCCCTAAAGCTACTAAATATATATTGAATGACTCTTTAAACTTGGCTAAGCTAGTTAAAGCTATTTAATTTCAGTCTTTCACGAATAAAATAACAAATTTAAAGCTCTTTACAAGTTCTTCTCTTTCCCAAAGCATTCTTGCTTTTATTTCAATTCACCAGCCAATCCTTCTCAATTACAACATTCCTTTTCCGCTAAACATTCTCATTCTCCCATTTAATCAGATTATCAGCCCATTCCCTGGGCCATGGCAGTGCACCAACCCCGGGCCAGACACCTGACTTGATTAGGCCACTGACATGGGTTCGATTGGCTGACTGACAGGTTGATATGCCCAAAGAACACAGCGATTCAAAGGGCCTTTCGTTACCCAAAAGCTAATTAAGAAAGAAATTCAATTAAGCGAAGCGGAAAAGAGGAAAACGAAACGCTCAGCTACAACAACAACGAGAACGGAAGTTAAATGAAAAGTTAACTAAACATGGCCTAAACCAGAGGCAGAATGTACTGAGCAACTCACCCAGGTTCTCCATGCTCTGCGACAGCAGCGCCTCGAAGGTGTGCAAGCTATAGGACTCGGCGTCCATTCCCTTGGCCAGAGTGTTCCTCAGATGCATCTCGTACTCCAGGAGCAGCCGCGAAGTGGGGCTACCCGGAGTCGGGGTCACATTCGGGGCCTGCTGATGGTGGTGCTGCTGATGATGTCGCGATGACCGCTGCGGCGGTCCCTGCTGCGGATGCTGTGGATGCTGCGGATGCTGGCCGTGCTGTTGGTGCTGCTGCTGCTGTTGCTGCTGCTGCTGGCCCGAGGACTGCTGCTGGCCGTAGGACTGATCCTGGTCCGAGTTGCCATTGCTCGAGCTGGGCGTCGTGGCGTAGCACTGGTTGTCGAACATTACGTTGTCCGAGGGCGGCGACCCCTCGATGCAGCTCCGCTCCCGCTCCAGCTCCAGGTAGAGATTGCGCGGCGGATAGCCGCGTCCGATTTCATGGGAAGACCTGGTCGAAACGGAGTTCATTCATTAGAAAAATACTCTTTCCAGGGTAGGTAATAAATATTTTGTTGAACCATTGAACAGATCTGAGTGCGATTGTTAAAGTTAGGCTTGGAATCCTTTGTGAAT
This sequence comes from Drosophila pectinifera, assembly GCA_008042775.1. Taxonomy (NCBI): domain Eukaryota; kingdom Metazoa; phylum Arthropoda; class Insecta; order Diptera; family Drosophilidae; genus Drosophila; species Drosophila pectinifera. The sequence continues at coordinate 212,703 of VNKC01000771.1, forward strand.
TAAAGGGGGATTCAGGGCGTATGCTTAATCTTTCACGGTTTCCAAATGTCTTTAAACTTTTTAATCAAATTGAATTTAAATAAAAGTTAGTAAGTAAACCGAACCGGTGGTTTAATGTTTGTGGAAAGAATCAGATCCCAATGGTAAACAGAGAATTCTCGAACACCCACCTCGAGCCGGAGAAGCGCGACGACTGACTGCTGGCCCGGCCCATCGTGTTGTTGTTCATGAGGTGGTGGCCACCGCCGCCGGCGCCGCCTCCCATGCCGCCACCCATGCCCATGCCCATGCCCATGCCGTGCTGGTGCATGTGCGGCGGGTGGCCCAGGGTCTGGGCAGCGTTGGCGTTGTAGTAGTTGTAGCGCCGTCGGCCCATCTCGGGCGAGGTCACCGGCGACTCGGTGCTGGGCATCGGCTTCAGCATGCGCTTCAGCGTGCTGGTGTCCACGTTCATGTCCTCGGTGCTCTTGGTCTTCCGCCGGGTGTTGTTGTTGATTACATTATGCTGGTGCATGTCGTGCGAGTGCCCGTCGCGTGCCTGTGGAGGAGCCAGAGCGGAGGTTGGGTTCGGTGCGGGTCAGACATTGTGTGAGGACAGCTCGTTAGGCCACAATAAGAGAGGAAATAATATAAGGTCTAGAATTATGTTCGCAGAATTCCCTTTCAAACGATTTTCACCTGAAAGTCTTATCTGGCGGCCACACAAATTCCTTGTTAGGAGCTAAGCTCCTTTGGCACTCTTTTCCCACAATATAATAAAGCTACTTTAACTGATAATTAAGACGGTCTAAGTCAATCAATTTAAACTGCATCTAAGGCTATAGTTCCTGTAATTATTCTCAATTAAATTTGTGTAATTTCTCATCAACTTTTTATCGTAATAATATCATAAAATAATTAAAAACTTCAGTTTCCTTTTGTACAACTTGAACTGGGACTAGGAACATTAATTTATGATCATTCAAGAGCTATCAGTATTTATTTATAAGTCCTTGTAAATTGTGAATTTATCAAATCATAATTTCAGTTAAAGGACCTCAATTATTTCCCTCCGTGTACATATCCTTAGAATTCGCAATAAACTAACCATATCATCGCCAAAATCCTTGGTGCGTGTCCCGGTACCCTTGGAGGAGGAGGTGCATGTGCCCACGCTCTGATGCAAGCCACCGCCCGCCTGTGTGCCCTCGCTCTTCGACAGATCCATGTCCATTTGGCACGAGGCAGGGTCATCACTGCCGACCTGGGACCCCACATGATTCTGGCCGCACATGTCGGAGCCGACATTGCCCACGCCGGTGACAATCACACCTGGAGTGCTGGTGTTCACGCCGGCATTGCTCACATCCTGTCTATCCTGCTGGCTGCCCTTCATGCGGGGCAGGGTTTCTAGAGATTAAGCGGAGAAGTTAACAGAGATTCTCTTCCCGAACTTGGGGACAATGACTTACCGGCTCCCTGGGCTGTTCCGGGTCCGCCACTGGCCACGTTGTCGTAGAGCGAGGTGCTGCTCACGGCGCTGACCACCTTGCCGCCGCCCACCTGCTGCTGGCCGTCGACATGGTCGCTGATCCGATGAGAGCCGACGTTTCGCGGCAGCGTGGATGAACCTGCAACGAGGATGGCGGTGAGTTTTGATGGGTGGGGATGCGGTGGATCTGGTCGCCTAGTCGCTAAGCTCGGAGTATCGGAGTATCGGAGTAGTTTCGAGTGGCAAAGGAAAAGAAAACGTTTTTTGGGGCGGACCTGCTAACACACCGGGCTTTGCTTTGCTTTGCTTTGGGGGAACTTGGACTTGGACTTGGTATTGTTTGTATGCTGTGGGTTCTTGTAGGTAGGTCTTGTAGTAGTTGTAGTTAGTTCTCACCTCTAACACGGGGATCGGTTCGCAGGCGCGCATACTGCTCGGCGGACATGCAGGTGCACTGGGGCTCCTGGCGGACGCGCGACGGCGACGCCGGAGTGCTGAGCGGCTTTCGCTTGGCCTTCACCTTGCCCTTGCCGGGGGGGTCCAGTTTCAGCGAGTACGACGACGAGGCCTTTCGTGAAAATTTGAAAGAAGGCGACTGTAAAACGTCGCACTATCATTAGGTTAGTTGATTGGGATAACAAGGTTCTGTGTGTGCGGTTTCTCCTCTTTCTACTCAATCTCTCTCACTGTCTCTCGCCTTTAATATCTCGCTAAGATCGGGGCTCTCTCGCGGAGACCTGGGGCCCAGGCTGAGGTCTGAGGTCAGCCCGGCGAAACTGGCGTGTCTGTGTGTTGGATACTGGATAGTGTGTTCTGAAATATCTTAGAGAACGTCTACGAGCAGCAGTAGTACATATAGATGGTGCAGGAAGAAAGTACATAGTTTGAAGCTTGACTTTGGGTGCTGAAAGCCTTTTTCTACGATATCTAGATAGTGAAAAGCAGTTATACGCAATACGCAGTACGGAAAACGGAGCGATAGAGTAGCAGTGTGTGTGGGACACAAACGAACGATTTGTTGGATAGTTATAGTTATAGATATAGCTTTTGTAGTTAGGATCTCCTCCGTCTTATGCTCTATCAGCGCTCGGCGCTGGTTATTAACTGATTACTTGGTTGTTCTATATAGCCATTGAGATGGAACATTGACTTAGCCTAGCGTTAACATTGCTTTTGATTATACAAACTTGATTCTAGAACTCCATTTTGATTTGGCTTTGGGGTTAAATCTTAACAATTTATTGTAAGCATGTGCGTAGCTGAATATATATTATCTAAGTTCCTTTAGCTTGGATTCGATTTGGTTTCAGAAACCTCCATGGAAGCCGCCTTCGAGGCGATAAATGATGCTCCAAGAATATATATATAAATATATATAGAGTATCTCTCTCACTAACTCTGACTGTCTAACTCTAGCTCTCTCTGGAGTGATACTGGCTTTGATTTTTGAAAATTGATTCGATTCGTAAACCGCCCACTGGCATGGGATCTCGGAGTGGGGGAGGATGGAGTGGGATAGCCGGGACATCGGGTTCGGGTTCGGGGTCGGGATCGGGCTCGGGTTCGGGATCGGATTAGGGCTCGTCGGAGACGGATTGTAGGGGATAGGTAACGGTATTGTAGTAGAGGATACGTGCGATTGTTTTAAAGCGTTTTGCGTTTTTCTTTTGCATTTTCATTTGTACAATTCCAGAGTTATTTTTATGCATCATCGTTCATCGATCGATTGTCGGTTGATCAATTTCAATTTTAATTTTAATTTTAATTTTCATTATAGTTTCAATTTAATGTTCATACATTACATTCAGTTAATTGTTGGATGTTGTCAATTGTTTCGGAAATTTTGTTTAGATTTCGGTTTGGTTTATGGCACACGTGAAATGCAAACGAATCGAGTTGAAAATATATTTATACATACATAAATATATATTTAGAGTAGTTAAATAAAATTATTGTTAGATAATAAAAGCATTTCGAAGAGGGGAAAACGGGGGTTTCATATATAGAATAGATTTCAGAGAGAATCGTGGTGTACATTCAGAATGTTCATTTTTCGGGGATATTTGGTATTGTTGTTGTAAGTTGAGTTGTTGTTGAGTTTTGTTTGTTGTGTTTTATATATATATTATATTTTTTGCATAAATTTCGAAAGAAATATCCGTCGGTATTAGAGTTTATTTTCATTTTGGTATCGGTTGTTTTTGAAAATGTTTCGAATTGAAGTACGAAATGAAATGCATTAAAAATGAAATATTTCGAAGGATTTTTGCAGTATTTTGAGTTTGGCGTGTTTCGATAATGATTTCGAAAAATGATGAGAAGAGAGAAAAAGAAATGAAAGAATATATAATATAAATACATTTAACAAATTTTAGTGTGTGTGTGTGTGTGTTGTGTAATGTGTGTGTGGTGTGAGTCGTGTGTCTGTCGGAGTACGGTGTTGGGTGTTCGGTGTTCGATGTTCGGTGTTATCGGATAGTTTCCGCTGTTCATCTTCGCACTTGGATGAGTCACATTTACAAATGAGTCCTGGGACCGGCAGCTCCAGGTGAGATTCCGGAGCCCCGATTGTGAAGGTGGAACTGGGGTGGTTGGGTGGTTCGGTGGTTCGGTGGTTCTTAGTGGTTTTTGCAGTGGGGTGGTGGACACACATAGAGCAGAAAAGTTACAACAAATACGACACTCAGCATGTTGGTGTGTGTTTTCGGTGGACACGTATGGAAGGATCTTAAACTCATGCCCAGTGAGAGTGGAACAGAGGATGGAACGAACAGAGATTCTTAAAGGGAACTAGGCTTAGTGTGGCTATATCTCTCTCTGCGATCGAAAAAAGACACTTAGGTGAAACAGGAAGTAGTTGTGGGCTGTGTGCGGCTGTGTCGGGTGCACACTGTACACGGTACACTGTACACTGTGAGAAGGAAATAATATGAAGCGATACTAACGTATTTTTTTACAATGTAAGATACCTGCAACAAATGATGCGCAAAGTAAGAAAAGAAAATGAAACAATTATTAGACTTAACGAGTCCAACAGAGCATGTTTGACTACATAATATTAGAGTCTATATATTAATAGGCATATGGTAGGTGTGTACATAGATGGGTTCGAGTTTCAGTCTGAAGTGTAGTTATCATATGAACTGGTTCTTGAGATGGCAGGTCAGAAATTAAGTAAACATTTAGATTCATAAATGTATTCTGGGATTGTTTACATTTCCTCTAGGTCAGACAGCAAATATTCAGGCTAATATATACATTATTTTTATTTAAAATATATTTTAGATATTATTTACAGCGTCTCTGGTATTACTGGTTTTAAGGGTTTATCATAACGGACAGATTACTAGTGCAAATATCTTTTATTTCTTCCTCAATTTCTGACTATTTGTTAATGAGTTTTCCCTCTATTGTTTTCTCCAGGTGCATGTCTCTGTATTTGTGCTGTGTGTTTACATGTGTGTGAGTGTGTCTCTACAAATACTACAATTACTTTACTTGGCCAAATTTCTTAGGGGATATAATCTAGAAACCAAAAAAGCAAATATTCACATACAACTCAATAGGTTTTTCGAAACTAAAAGAGAACGAAACGAAAGGAGATTAATTATCAATATTCAGGGAACCAATTTTCATCAAATCGTTAGATTTAGATCAACTAATTAGCGAGTACAAGGAATAGTTATGTTTTTGGTGCGAGTCTCTGTGAGTTGCGCTTATGCGGACGAGTGACGATGACGGTGACTGTAGCCGTTACTGGGTTTATGCGTTGTGGACTTTGCGAAGTTGTTGCATCAATTAGTTTTCGAAATTAGAGCTTTTTACGTTCTTAGCACAAAAGAATGCTTATATTTTTATCTGGGATAATTGGATAAATTTATTTATGGAATTTATGAGAGACTTATGACTTACAAATAGTAAATCATGAATTTATAAATATTAATTCAGCAGTGTGCATTAAGATATATTTGTTTTGAGTTTGAAAGTATCTTTCGCTTAAGTTGCTCTCTTCAAATTATAAACTTGATTTTACGTTTCATTTTCTTACAATTTGTGACACTCGTGACGGCATAAACGTAGTGTGTGACTGTGACAATGACAGTGACCGTGACTGTGCGGTGACAGTGAGCGGCGAATGAAGAGCTTAATTATGATTTCGTCTTCAGATTTGGTCGAGTGCTTGGCCGCACTGAACCCACAGATTGATTATGGATGTTTCGAGTACACAGATAGGGGTATGTGTGTGTCTTGTATGCAAATCAAACATCGACTGGCTCTCAGCTCTAAGCATCATTGGCATCATCATTATCGTGGTGCGAGGGTTACCACCGTCATCGTCACCATCATCGCCAACGCCATCGCCATTGCCAGCATCTTGGAACTCTCAGTGTTTTCTGGTGTGTCGTATCTGAGTGTGGATGTTATGTGGGTGTGTTCTTGGGTGGTTGGCTCTTTGGTATCTGACTTGGTTCGGTGGTACTTGGTACTGGTTCTGATTCTGGTGGGGATGGTGGTGGTGGCTCAGCTGAGTGCTCCAGCTGGCGGGCATGATTATAGCTCGCCGCCAGACCTCTGTTAGTGTTGCTGTATTAGTTGGTGGGTGGCTGAGGTTTTCGGTATCGGTATCAGTTGAGGTTGGTTTGAATTTAATTTCGATTTTGTTTTTTCTTTGGCTGTATTTTTTGTTTTTTTTTTATCAAATATATTTTTGACGCTTTGTCGCATGTTGTTTTTTTTTCTTGGTTTGCGGCCAGACCGTAAGAGAATACTTACACAGCACTCGCGGAACTGTTTGGCATCGATGGGCGACGTGAAGTTCAGGCCCCAAGTGTCGTTGGTCATGGGGTCCTTCCAGTAGACAAAGCATTCCGATGCCTGGCCAATGCGTGTGCCTAAAGGGGTGGGAGGATGGGGATTGTTGGGGTTGGCTGGAGTTGGAGCTAGCGCGCGATGTGCACTCACCTGGCTGCACAAGTCTCACGTCGAGTATCTTGTCCACCTGGCTATTGTACGCGGTGATGTGAAAGATGCACTCGGGCGAGTCCTGAATGCAGGTGATGTTGACAGGAACCAAATCCTCGGACACTTGTTGCCACTTGACGGTGCCGGCGCCACTGGCGGACACATGGAAGACCTCAGCCCACAACCTGAACGAACTATCGTTGGTTAATTAAGTTTCAACAATGTTATGGCAGTTGTTGTAAATCCGATTCAAATTTTCGTTTGGGATTTAGTGCACCGAACAATTGTTAGATTTTTTCGAGGTTCATTGATTGGGTTTGGAGAGGGAAATTGGGAAAACAAAGAATCGCATTTTGTTGTTATAGTTGGTTAGTTGTTGTTGTAGTTGTAGTTGTTGTTGAAGTCGTAGGTAGGAAGGAAAAGTTGAAGCAGGATACATTTGGTTGTAGTTGTAGTTGTTGTGACATCAATTTGTTGTGTGTGGTTTTGAGGTGTTTTTTATTTTTTTTTTTTGAGATTTCGGTAATATTTTTTGTGAAAGAAAGAAAAACCAGAAGAAGAACACAATTAGTTGGTTGGAAAAAAGTTATCGAAAGAGCGAATTCAATTGTGGTTCAGTTGTTGGTAGTGGCGGTGGTGGTTGGTTAGCCCCGTTTCGGCAGTCATTGAACAAACAAAAAAAACCGAGTTGTAGTCAGTCGGGTCGGCGGGAGTGGAGTTCGGCACCCGGACGCACCTCAGTAGATGGCCATCGCGGCGACGGGAGCTCTGCCAGGGCGAATCCTCGTAGCGATAGGCCTTGCGCATCAGCGGGGCACAGGAGCAGCTCAGTTTATTACCCATGGCGCAGTTGGCGCAGCTCGCCGCAGATCCTGTCGTTGGAGATCGGATGGTCATTTTTCTATTAGTTTGAGTTTGAGTTAAAGGAAGACTGAGAGCTCTCACCTTTACCAGAGGCACCCCGATGTCACCACATACCGCTCACGTCCGCCTGCGAGAGCGCCTGTCCGCGGTTCAGCGACTGCGACCGCTGGTTGTGCCGATGGCCGTGGTAGCGACTTCCTCGCTGCAACAAAGAAAAAGGATAACAGTTAAGCAAGGGTTTAACTTTTGTGTTTAACTATATTTATAATTATTATTATCATTTCAACAAGTGGGACGTTAGCTTGCGAACAAGGAGCTTCGGCTAACCGCCTTCGCTGCACTAGAATTTCCAATGGGGTCTAACTGTTTACTGGTGGTAATCACGCAGAGTGCTGGTGCTGGCCAGGAAAAGGATACTGATGAAGCCTCTGTCAATGTCAGAATCAATCTTACACGCATGCCTGCTTTTAGGTTGTTCAAATATCAATATCTCAATATATCAATATATGTATATTAATTAATTAAAGGAACTATTACTGATTTCCTTTCCGGGTATGTTCTTTGCATTCTTATGAATTTATTATCTCTAAGTAAGCAAGATTTTTTGAAATATCTGCCAGCTACAACTCTTTGAAAATTAGTCCAAGAAAAATGCGGACAACTCAGTGGGCAGCGGTGTAATAAACACAGTTTTTAGTGATCTTTAAGCTGCAATAAATTGTCCGGATATGCGGTGAAGGCTGCACAGCGAGTCTCAGATCTTGGCTCTCGAAGATTGAAGCGTTGAAGCAACCCACGCCGCGGTTTATTATCATCATCCAGCCAGACCGAGAGGTGCGAACGCTGGTGCAGCAACATTGCCACATCCCCTGCCGCCCCGGCACAAGCTGTGTAGGTGTCAAAAACAAAAGCGATGCATAACGATGTAAGGCGGAAAATGTGCTTTGAAGTTTTGCTTTTGATTTTGATTTAGATCAGATTTATCTGCTGATTTGCTCGGACACCTCCCCCCACACTGGCTGCATGCAAAGCGATGCAAAATCCGAGGTGAGTTGGAGATGGGGCACATTTTATTTTTATGCGGATTAAATTTTATAAATATTCACTGTCTGGCCCATATGTTGGCCACATTGTTCGCCCACAGCAAGAGTGTTATAAAAGAGGCGTGTTTTATATATATAACATATATACGGGGTATGTATTTATTTATATAGCTATTAATGTTTACATCGCTTGGCCTAGACACCTGTTCCACGTAGTTGCCGGCTTCCAAACAGCTCGAATTGCGGTTAGCGGAACTCAAAAAGGCCAAAACAACATCACAAATGCACGTCGCGGAGTCAACTAACGAAAGAAAATCGAAATCAAAACGAATTTTCATCTCTCAGATTTTACTCGCTCTCCGATCTCCATCTCCGATCTCTTGGCGTCTCGAGAGCACCTCTGTGACGCCCACATGGAGCTCTCAGTTGGCGCTCAAGAGATCAGGTCACTAGAGAGATATGCTCGGGAAGCATACGAAGCCATCATCAAGTGGACCATGGGAACCGCATCTCAATGGGCCTCCGGAGTGGGCATGAAAAGGGGAAAACCTATGACGGAAAATGGGGGAAATGGGGCTGCCTCTCGGCTCTCTCTGCTCGCGTGCTGGCGGCCAACTTGTGCTGCACGTGTTGTTGTCAAATTTATTTTTAAAATCAATCAAATGGCGCGGAGAGCTTCTCTCGTCGCTCTCGAGGAAAAATGCAATTGGGATCGGAAAAGGCGGAAAGTCTGACACAGATTTGGGGCGATGAGAGACACACCGAATGGGATCATCAAGTTGTTGACAATATTAGGGGCTTTTTATGGATACTTTCGGGTGTAGAAGCACAGGCACTTGTTCAGATAATGATTTGGTTTGTATTTGTTAGGTTCTTGGGGATACTTCGGACTTTTATCGGTATTTTGGGGACTAAATAGGTTTGTTGTGGTATCTTTGAACTGATAAAATTGATTTAATTTCAGGAATACTTATCTATATTAATGTAATGGTTTACCAAGCTTGACAATCTTTTTAATACAAATGAACTGACTTGTAATCTTAACTTCCAATTACTATTTTTTTGTAAGATGTAAAGTATCACATTTAAAGGAAAATATTAATTTAATTGTTTAATCTTGGCGTGTTATATAAGAGATTCTATAAACTAAAATTTATTGCAAGTCGCCAAGTTTTAACAGATTTCAGAAAAATATTTTTGTGAAGCAATCCTCAATTAAGGTATAATAAAGAACCCTTTCGTAGGGCCGGGAGAATATAAAATGATCTTTTCTGAAGCTCTTAGAAAAGAATAGAATCTCTTCACATTTTGTTCATTTAAAATGAGCCATAAATATGGCCGTTTTAATGACTTTTTAAATACTATTCCGTTTAAAAACTTTTGTTTTGCAAACAACATATAGATAGTGTTGTTTGGGGATTCATGGATGGGTAATTTAGTTTTTTATAGATAATACACACCTCCACATGGCCCCAGCCATCGGCGTTCATTTTGGCGGCTGCCTCGACACTTTCCTTGGCGCCCATTGCTTGTTTGTGTGTTTAAGATCGCGTTCAGTTTGGTTGATGTTTTCCTATGGAAATTGTATCGCAATTCGCGTTTTCTCTTTTCCTTGGTTCCCCCTTTTTTTTTGTTGGTTTGTGACGGCCCGTTAAGTGCTTTCAGGATTCGGGCAGCTGTCAGATGTTATTTATTTTGGGCCCCAGCGAAGGACCAGGAGCGTCTGCGTTGTGAATCCGGCCAGGAATCCTGCTCGTGGGCCAGGCTCGACTCGGTTCAATGTATAAATATTGAGCGGATTGACGTTGACGTCGCTCCTGCTGTCGCACACTCACTCGCCAACAAAGGACCTCTCTCTTTCCGTCTCAGTCTCTGGGCGAAGGAGAAAGGGATGCTGGGCCGTTGAAGGCGGCTTTCAATCGACTTTCGTCGGGTTGAAAGGCGTGCTGACGTTGAAAGCAGTTAAATAATAGAACAGGAGCATGTACTGTTCTTCGTATGTGTGTGTGGTATATCCTGCTGGTATGTCCTGGCCTATATGGCGTATACGTGTGCGTGTGGCGAGTGTATTATTTATGCAGCAGAATGTTCTTGCTGATGCTGCTCCTTCCCCTCTGGAGGCTTCTATCGCTTTGTTTGTCCTTTATTTTCGTTACTTTTTCTCCTTGTGCTTTCCTTTTCTTTTTTCCCGTCAGTTTTTCACTTGGTGCGTATGATTTATTTTTGTATAATTTCAGTTGATACTTTCTGGAGAGTTTTTCATTTTTCTTTTCTAGTTTAAGAGCTAAAGATTAAGATTACATTTAGTTTGGGTTAGCTGGAGCCTTGTTGTTTTATCCATTTGGCAACGCCTTTTGAGGCCCACCGAAAAAAAAGCGTTGGCGTTCTTCGGCCGTTTTCTCGTCGATTTTGGAAACCAATTTCAAATGTTGTTCAAGGATCACTGTTCACTTATTTTTGGGGTAATTTTCGGTGTGTTTTCGAGGGATTTCGGATGTGGAACTGTTTCAGTTTTTCGGTTTTTGCCACAAAACGAGCAGGATGAAGGCGCTGTGTATTTTCGTGTAGCCAAAATACCTACAAAACTTGACGAAGCCCCAACGAAATGTTTTCACTTGACGAAGCGGGAGAGGAGCAGAGCAGAGCGGAAAAAGAGCGACGGAAGAGAGCAAAGTGGAGCATGAGATGAGCGTTGTCGAATTACAGCGTCAGCCGAAAATTGCACCCCCCTCTCGCTCTCGCTCGCGCGCCCCCAAACATATATTTTAATTTCGATTTCTTTCTTGCTTCTTCCTCCTCCGTCGTTATCCTTTATTTTGTATCCCTCTTCTCGGCTCCTCTCCGTCTCTGTCTGTAAGTGTGTGTGCTTGTGTGTGGTGTGTGTGTATGGGGCTTAGCTTAGAGGTATGTGCAGTGGCTTTGACCCCCTCTTCCGACCCCTCTCTCGCCGACGCTCTCGCCTGCTGCTGCTGCTGCTGCGTGTGTGCCTCAAAAAAGTTGCATAAATCACCACACCTTAATTTACTTAAATGTCGTTTTGCTCGCCCATTTCTTATGGCTTTTTATCTTGATTAATTCATACTCGCTATGGCCTTGTGGGCGTTATTTTTTCTTTTCAACGCGGCACAAAAGTATGCTACACTTTTCTTTGGTATCTTAATTTTAATAGAGGAAGATTTTGTTGTGCTTTTCGGTTTTATTTATTTATTTCTGTGGTTTTTGGTTATTGGTATATATGTTAAAAGCTTTATTTTGTTTAGGTTATTATTATTATATATATTTTCAAGCAGGAAAAAAGCGACACAACCGTCGACGTCGACTTCGAAATTCGTTTTGAGATTCTCTGCCTTGCAGAGAGATGCTGCGACGCCGGCAGCGACGCTAGCCGAGACAGCGACGGCGCTGCAACTGTTGGAATGTGTGCCACACACACACACACGCATACACCAGCACGCCCACCCGCACACACATACCTTTTTTGGGGTGGCCCTGGTTGTTGTTTTTGGGCATTTCGTGTTACATGTGCGCGCTGCTGCGAAAGTTTTAATGTCTCCCCAATGCACGCGCCTGTGTGTGTGCGTGTGTGTGTGTGTTAATGTAATATTAATGTTATAATTTGCTAGGCGGAAAGGACAACGAACGTGCCGAGCGCTAAGAGGACATCAATAATGCAGCCAGAAATATAACGGGGTATGCCAGTGTTGAGAAGGGGGCGGACTGGGGGTGAGGTTAGAGTGAGGGGTGAGTGAGGCGGGGATGGTGCCGTTATTTTGCGAAGCATGCCAATTAGGGGCAGACTCCCACCATTTTCCAACACTGGGAAAGTTCGAGCCGCACGTTCCACATGCCACAAAGTAAAAGTGAAAAGCAACATCAAAATTAATAAGTAGAAAGGATGCTGACGCCGGCTGAGCAGTCGCAGTCGCCGCCAGCTTCGCTGTTCCCGCAGAGAGCGTGGCCAACTAGAGAGACAGAGAGTGGAAGAGCGAGGCACAGTGCCGCTGCGCGAATTCAATATTCAACGAAGCCTTCGTTCAGTCAAGACAGCGACCAGCTGCAGCTTCCCTAACGGTAATTATTGTCTCAAGCCGCCTGCATTAATATGTTTTTAAGTTTCAAATGATTTTGTAAATTTTACAATAGCCCCAAAATTAATGATCCCACTAGAGATATGAGATCTATGGTATAAGTCCTATACTTAAAGGCGTGGCAGCGAGAAATACAGCTCGGGGCCACCCACACGAAAAAAAATCAAAATGCCGTTATCTCTCGCTGCCTCCAAAAGACGTCATTAGAAAACTGCAGCTTGCAGCTGACGTCGGCAGAGAGCAGCTCGGCAGAAAGCGCGTCACACGAAAAGCAAATAAAAAATGTACAAAAACAACAAAAATAAGTTAAACCTGAATAGTTAACCGAAAAAGCCAAAAAAAACAAGCTGGTTGTTGTTCTCGAAATTTTTGTTTCTGCAATAACTGGCCATCTGAGTGTGTGGGTAGCTTTTGTTGTTGCGTAAGGCTTTTTAGGGCATCTGGAGGGTGTGGTTTAGGGTTGCCCCCACAAGAACCGTTAAAACTCAATCTTTAGAATCGATATCTATAACAAGTGAAAGGTGAAATGCAAATACCTAAATACATATCAGGTACGCAAGTAATTGCTTCATTAACTTTATTAAAATCGCTAAATCTTCCTTATTTCTGTGGGTGTGGTTGCTGCGCAGCTTCCTCTGCTCATCCACTTTTGGGTGGGTTGGCAACCCTAACATCTGATTTTCCGGCCAACCTGCAATCTCTTGCACCTTTTTCATCTCGATTCATGTTTTTATGAATGAATGACCAGCACAACAACAAGCAGAAAGCTTTTCTCGCAACAACCACCGAAAATGTGGTGGTCTGAAAGCTGTTGCAGCTGCAAACCATTGAATAACTAACAAATCACGCATTTCTATTACAATCGGTAGGGATAAGTAACTGAACTGTACTGAGTAAAATTTAAAAAAAAAGGATATTTAATGCTTTTAATAAATTCACGAAATAAAGCTATTTACAAATAATTTATCATTCGAAACCATTTAAAACAAGTTATAAGCATACTTTTCTTTAAATAAAATAATTAAATTATATTTAAAAAAAAAATGTATTAAAAAATATGACTTATAATTAAATATGCTTATGATATATGTGTAACTATGAATTAAAAATAGTTTAGGTCCACAACATTTTTTCCGAAGTCAGAAAAAATGTAATAAATTTATGTGTTAATAGCAAGTAACATGTTTTATATTCTGACCTTTTTAAATCAGAATTAAAGCCAATTAAGTTAATTGTTTACACTTCCACGCATTCGCATGTTTTTTGCCGCGAAGTTTAAAAATGAACTAATAAAATACTGCATCCATGAACTGGTTTGGCCTGTGGTATATTCTGGTATATTTGAATCATTGCTTGGTACTTAGCGGTTTTTTTGGAATGACGAATTTCGGTCACACTGTCGCGAAATGATGGTATTTTTTATAGTTATCGGTGCGGTCATGCTGCTGCGCATTAAAAAACAAAGACGCCGCCACATTTTGAAAGTAAACAATTAAAAAAACACGAATTTATAGGAAATGCTAGTGGCCGGGGGCAAGGTGGACAAGTGGGGCGTTTATCCCAGTGCAGATGTGGGCCCCGTGGCAAAGGGTTAGTATGGAAAATTAAACTATTAGCTGCTCCTGCAACCAAAGGATTTCCATGTGATTCTGCAGAATATAATTTACTGCGCGCAGATGAAGAGTACCGCAATGGCAATGTGGAGCACTCAATTTACTACCAGGTTAGAGCCCAGTTCCAGTCCACGGATCTGCGCTACATCACCGAGGCGGAAGAGCTGGAGAAGCAGCGTCCCACTGCGGAGCAGCTGCTCAAAGTGGCCTCCAAACAAGAGAAGCGGGACTATAAAAGGTATGTAACATGAAAGAAACGTTCAAAACCTAATGAATATATGTCCTCCGCCTTAGCAATAAATTCCTGCAGAACACCATCAAGTATCTCCAGCAAAAGGGGCGTGAAAACCCGCCAGAGAAGCCTTCAAAGGATGCCCCCGAACACCTGGACTTCCTGGAGACTGTAGACCAGCCCACGGTGGGTTTAAGGCGCATCTCGGATATTTGCAACCGCCTGCCCAACGAGTGGTGCGTAGTGCAGCTCTGCAAGAGCTTCAATCCCGCCACTACCTACTCTGTGTTCAACGAGATTCAACCGAGCTCGGGAGCCATATATCTCTCGCTTCTTCGCCATTGTCGTAGCCCCCAATTGGGACCTATTTGTCTGCGTTTCGTGGGCACCCAAATGGCCAATATGTTCAGGCAGTACAGCACGCTGGTGGATAGATTCAGGCGAGTAGTCACCGTGGATCCTCTGAACATGAAGGACAAGGAGGCCAAGAAGAAGTACTGGGAGGAGCTCAATGCTTTCGATGTTTTTTTGACTGTAGGTAACATGGGTTTCCCTAGCTAATTCCTATGATAAATCCCTTCTCTTCGTCAGAAACTTGTATCCAACCTCCGGGACACCATCGCACCTTATAAATTTCTGTTCTTCGGCAAGCGCTACGACTGCAGTGCTGTCCACAGACAAACAAAGATCATAAACACACTGGTGGACGATTTCTGTCTAGCTAACCAATGGAGCAATCACCAGCGTGTTATACTCTCCCAAGCGGCTCTGCACGCTAATCGATTGGACGCCACGGATCTCAAACTAGTCTGCCATGAGCTATCCAGAAACCACAAGGAAACCCAAGGGGTGTACGACATGCTCAAGGGATTCGCCAGCGACTGGGTGCAACTGGAGGAGCGCCAAAAGCTGGTGGCCAAGAGATATCCCACTATACTCGTGGTCGATGAGGTAGTTCAATTCTATTTGGTATATGTTTGTCTTAATGATAATATATTAATTTCCACTCTACCAGCGCCTGGATCACCTGCATTGGGAGCAAATGGTCACTGTTCAGGAGTTCACTCGCGTCAAGTCTCTGCACTGCCTCTGGCGCCTGTTCCAGCATCACAAATCCGAGATCAAGCATGGCTACTATACCACGAATATCAAGAGGGGAATGTGCGTGATCAATCCAGATGCGGATTTGATGAACTCTGGCCGCAGGCTGCGCAGCTTCTTTGAGTACTGGCTCTCGGACTGGCAGCATCTCTTCGAGACCGTGCCCAGCGAGGAGGTGATGGTGAAGCAGGCCTTCCAGGCGGATTGCTTTGTGTAAGATGAAATCCCCTCACTTTTTAATGAGACTAGCTAATAGTTTTGATTTGTCTCCAGATATGCTGGCCATGGCTCTGGCCTGCAGTACGTGAACGGACGCTTGGTTTGTCGTGCCAAGGTTCGCAGTGTGGTCTTCCTATTTGGCTGTGACTCAACGAGAATGCTGGGCACGGGATTATATAGTGCTATGTACGGACCTCATGACTATTATCATGGCGCTCTGGGTCCCTCGGTAGTGGGCACTCTGATGCCCGCGTTAGACGGGAATATGGATACGATTTCGGTGACAGTGTTGAGCCTTTGGTTGGCTCCTGGCAATAAGCAGGTGATACCCTGGACCCACATCGATCGCCCGTCCTGGCTCAAAAAAGGCGTTATCAAAGGTAGGTCTTCAAAAATACTTAGAAAGCGAGCAGGAGACGCATACCGAAGCCACAAGAAGCAAAATATAAAGCATTTTGATTTTAAATATGTTGTGAATGAACCAAAAACTATAATAATAATGCCAACGAAGCAAAATCCTTGTAAATATATGATTTCTTCTCCTCTTAATCCATTAAATCATTGAATTAACTACCTTCATAATATTTATAAATATTATTAATCAAAATCCCATTCAGATTGCCCTCAAAGATTTATACATAAATGCAAACAAACACTTTTTTTAGGCAAGGACCAGGAGAAGACACCCTTGATGAACCAGCAACCCAACTACCATCTGGGCAGCCTGTGCTCCATCCTCTCGCTGGTGCAGCAGGGCAAGGTGGAGCCGAGCATCTACAACTGCTGCATTTACGTGTGCCGAGGACTGCCTGCCTGGAATTTGGCCGTGGAAAAGATGCCTTTCTAGTTCAATTCGTGTTGTTTAGCAAAAGGAAAACCATGTACAAAAGTCTGTTTTAATTGAACTACTTCGTTTAAGTGGAAAGTTAGGTGCTCGTTAGATTGCATAAAAAAATTTTAAAACACTCAGAATCGTAGGAATAAGCCAATACATGGAAATATACATATATACGTTAAGAAGTAATTGTGAAACACTTACCTTGTCTAGTTATTAGGTTGGAAGATCGAGTGATGTTACTTTGTGGAAGTTTAGCACTTTAACTTGCAGATGCCACGCTTTCTTTTAGTTTTTGTATTTTAAGTAGGAGTTTTAAACGTGTTTAGGCTTTGTACATAGTGTTGTTGTTTGGATGTTTTGGAACTTTTAACCGTTCATAGATTTGTTAGATGAATTGCTTTTAGTTTCGTTTCCGATTACATTAACTTTAACTCGAACCATGCCAGAGACAGAGACAGAGAGTGGAGTGTTATTCTTACATTGCCTGTGCAAGAACAAGGAGTGAGGAACGTTAATATCAATGCAATTCGTAATGTGGGTGGGTGAGAGGAAAAGCTTAAAAAAAAGTGACAGTGAAAGTGAGGTGCAGCAAAAGACAGTCACAGAGAGAGAGAGTAGGTGGAACATTGAGATTGTATTAAAACTGGAATGGAAATTCAGAAGATAATTGAAACCGAGGAGGAGAGGGTTATCCAGAGCCAGAGCCTGGGCCTCGGCTTCGGCTTCTGCGAATGTGTAAGGTCTGAATGGCCAAGAAACGCCCATCTATTTATTTACTCGACTGGCAAAGGCACTCGCACTCGTTTGTCGCCCCATGCGCTCTCCAAAAACGCGACTCATCTCATCTCACCTCGCCTCGTTCCCGTTTCCGTTCCTTCTCGGGTTGCCCTTTTGGCAACGAGCTTTTCCCCCCTTCTGAACCTGCGGCGACCTCCAACCAAACGCCCAGCATCGGCATCGGCATCGCATCTACTTGACCTACTAACGGCTGTCGCATTATGACACACATTCGTTAATTAGGCCCAACCCTAGGCCAGCGAAAATACACAAAAAAATAATAATAAATAAAATAGGACCACAAACCAAAGCTCCGTTTTGGAGCCCATGCGAATCATCATCGACCACTCGGCGTATGCGTAATATTCGCGTAGCACCGCAGCTCCGATTTGCATGCGTTTCAGACACACCTCGACGGCGGCGTGTCCCCATTTATGGGTTACCAATAGCTGGGCTGGGCTCGGCTGGTGTCCTTCGGGCTAATGTCTCAATGCCGTGCCCAGCTGGCCATGTGTGCGAGTTAAATCAAATTAGCACCCAAGGGGGCCACCAGCAACCAGAGCCAGATCCAAAGGTGCATGCCACACCTCCCGCTCAAAAGCAGAAGAGCACGGGGCAGGGGCAGGAGCAAGGGCAGGGGCAGGAGTAAAGGCAGGGAGCAAGGAGCGGGAGCAAGGACTGTGCTAACATGACAGGAGACAGCGTCAGAAGGAGGATATTACATAACAGGCGCTGCCCATGTAAATCTGGTTGTAAATTCCCAGCGAGTGTTTGTGTGTGCTGTGCTTTTGTGTGTGTGGCTTGCCCCAAATGAATATGCGATGACGTTGACGTTGACTATTGTTATTGTCAGTTGTTGTTACTGCTTCTCCTGCTGCTGCTGCTGCTGCTGCTGCTACTGATGCTGTTTTTATTATTGTTTGCTCTCAGCCAGCGTTAACGTTATATTCCTTCTACTATTTTTAGCAGGAGTTTTTTTCTCATTTTTGTGTTAGCCTTGAACTCTTGGCAAAACTTTTACTTTTTATGCGCAAAAAAATATATATTGTACAAATGTTCATGATTATTTATTTAATTTTAGATTTTTTGAATTGCATTTATTGGTTTTTTGAAAATTTGTTGCTGAAACGCTTTGTTAACTTTGTTGAAATTCTTTAAGTTGTCTAAGTTATTGTTTTTAGTTGTTTAAGTTGCTTTGATTCGCTGTCCTTAATTTGATTCTTTAATTTATTTGTGTTATATATATATATTAAGATTTTTTTTTGTGGTAATAAGAGGTTGTAAATGTAAATTCCGCCGCGTTGCACACAACAATTCTCTGGCAGAGATCAACTGAGACTGAGCCCGTTTCTGGCTTTAGGGCCTCGCTTAAGCAGTTGCATCCTCTTTTGGGTATCCCGCTCCTTCTTCTTCTGCTGGTGCTCCTGCTCCCGCTTCCGCTTCCTTGCGAAGGACACTCGCGCGCGAGAGAGAAAAATCGAGCCCGAACAATGTAGCAAACAGTCGAAACCACAACAAAAACAGCCAAAGGGCCAAGAGAGAAACACGCACATACAACCAAGATAGAGAGAGAGAAAGTCGGGAGAGCGGAGAAAAAAAGGCAGGACAGGACCTCTGCCTCCCCTTCTGCTGCTGGCCATGTCCTCGCCTAATCTCTTTGTTGTTGCTCACTCTGTTTCACTTTCGGCTTACAATGATTCTGCGTTTTCATGGTGATTTTGTTGTTGCCCCCGGAAAGCTTTAATGTTGTCAGTGGCCACGTGACTCGCGGCCCAAGCTTTCTTATCAACGGCGCGCTTTAAGCTCGGTCCAAGGATGGGACACTCAGGCAGGCACAGGGATACTCTCTAGACAAATGCATTTGTACTTTTATTCTAGTTAAAACGCCTTAGTGGGTAGCTTAAGTCTAAAGGACATGCCTGAGCTTAGGTTAACTTAAATTGGGGTGGTAGTTCTAGGTGTATGCCCCTCTTTTATTTTTTATAATCCACCCCCTTTAATATCTAATGCACTTAAACGTAGTAGCTAGTTTTGTTGTACGTGGGTTTCTTTGATTTGATGCGTGTGTTCTTCCCGTCGATTTCCGTGTTTGTACTTGTCAAAGAAGTTTGTAACTTCCAACTACCAACCGAGGGTCATCCTCGTAGTCCTCCGCCACTTTCCTAGGTGGCCTCGCTCTTTCCCTGACTTCCGGTGCTGCTGGTGTTCTCGCTGTTGCTTGGAGTATGTGCCTGCCGGGGTTTACGCTGCTATTAAAGCCGGACTTATAGTCAGATCAGGATACTCACCACATTCCGGTGCGGACAGTCGGCATGCAGATGGTCCTCGCCGCGGCATCGATGGCAGCGCTTCGGCTGCGGACCCAAGGCGCATTCGGAGGCGATGTGGTTGGCGAATTCGCCGCAGTTGTAGCAGCGCATGCGGCGAGTCCTTCGGTTGCTGTGCGCCGGAAAGGGGTGAAAAGAAGAAGAGTCAGTCGGTTTTCTAAGGATTTTAGGGTGGGGTGGAAGAGCCTCTCACATGCGTGGCCTGTAGGTGCTGCCGTGGCAGCTCTCGCCCTGCTTGCCGGAGACCCTGGTGGCCTCCAGTCCGCGGGCCGTGCGCTGGCACTCGAACTCCACCTCCTCCTGCTCGCCCAGCGAACGGAAGCCCGCCATCTGGATGACACTCTGCAAAAGGAAGTTAGACTTAATTAACTTAATCGATAACCAGAAAACAGGATTAAACCAAATACGAGCTGGAAGTGATGCCAGAAAACCGATGCAACTAACATCATTGATTCTTAAAAATTTAAGTATAAAATAATCATAACTTAGCTAAAACAGCCTTTATTTCAATTCGGATTGCTTTTCTGTGTTAGTTTTTATTTGGATAATTAATCTGCATATTGAGTTTAGAAATTTAGAAAAATAAATTTGTAGCCAATTTTTGACAATTTTAATGATGTAACCCCTTATAAAATTTTGATAAAATTGGCCAAAATTTTATTCCCTATTTTGTTAGGTATTTTATTGTTAAATAATTGGAATTTTAACGGCGCACAGAAAAATATGCGGCATTTGGCAATCTTTTCGTTTTTGGCCAAATTATGCGCTCAAGAAGACCTGGATAATATGTGGATATTTGGGTCCTTAAATTGGCATTTTTATATCATAATTTTTGGAAAAATCAAACTTAAGAATAACCATTACATGGCCAAAACAGCTTTAAAAACAGCGCTTCGGAATATATATGGCATTTGGATGTCGTTCCATTTTTGGCCAAGTTATGCTCTCCAGAAGACCTCAATTATGCGGATATTTGGGTCCTTAAATTTTGGACAAATCAAAATGAAAAATAACCATAACTTAGCCAAAACAGCCTTAATTTCAAATCGGATAGCATTTCTTTGTTAGATTTTATTTGGCTAATTAATCTGCATACCGACTTTACAAATAAAAGAAAATAAAATTTTATTCAATTTTTGCAAATTTTAATGATGTAACCCCTTATCAAATTTTGAAAAATCGACAAAAAAAATTTTATTCAATATTTTATTATTAAATAATTCAGATAATTAAGATTTTAACGGCGTTTCGGAATATATGTGGCATTTGGCTGTCATTCCATTATTGGCCAAGTTAT
>VNKC01000772.1:0-10753 GCA_008042775.1 Drosophila pectinifera
GCTGAGAATTGTGATGGCTTCTTGCTAACGTAACGATGCACTCGAATCTTCTTTACAAAGGGACATGTGACTAGAAAGTGAAACGTGTTTTCTGAATTCTTGCAATCGTGCATACAAATTTAATATTAAGTGATTAATACATACCCTGACCGTCAATATCCACCATTAATTTTAATTTGTTCCGACAAAGCTTTTTAATTCCATGAACGATTGTAAGCAGATAATTTGGCACCAATTTTTTTCCATTCAAGCACTTGTTCGAATGTGTACTTTTATAAGCTCGTAAAAAGATCTGTGCAGCGTTCATAGGAATATAACGTAGTGCCAATCGAGAATGTATGTAACAAGTGTAACGAACTGTTTTGCTAAGTTCTCGCTCGCTATAGAATCATGATGCTAGCTCGTCCCACCAAATATAATGTTGTGATTGCGCGTGACCAATGATATTCTATGGATTTCAATGTACTTCGGATTTTTGTACCTTGATGTTTAAAATTGTATCCTTTGACTGCCTGCTTGCGGCGCCACTCGTCCTGGTATGGTCAGACGGCTGTCTCGCTGGCGAGAGCTAGCCGGCCAGGTTGACTTATTGTCTCCCTTTTCGCCAAAGCCGCCCTATCGCCCGCTCTGCTACCACACTGATAGAACTAGCTACGCCCGGCAAGTCGCACTTTTTGCTCTTCTCGCCGCTGCCACCTCTCGGTCCGTTCTGCGCCTTGGTCAAGATTCCGTCGACCTGGTGTATCGCCTGGCCACCGCCTAGTCACCCGCACGACTCCTACAGTTTGACTTGCTGGTTCCTCTGCCTGGTCCAGGTGCTTGTTCCTAGTTCTTGATCCTGGATCTTTACTCCTTATTTATTGGCAGTCCTTGCCTTGCTATCCTTGACGCCTGCGATCACGTTACCGGGTTGCTATACGCCTTCAACGGTACTTTCCCCCCCTTGGCTTGACCCTCCTTTGCCGCTTTGGAAAGTTGCGCGTTCCCCCGAACCCCTTTTGTTGTCATATGTGAGGCGTTTATTTAAATCCTCATACAGATAGACGGAGGCTTCTCCGTCCCCATAAAGTATATATATTCTTGGTGAGCGTTAGCAGCTGGAGGACTTTCCTAAGCTCCATCTTGTCAAATCGTGGGTATGCCTCATATTCATCCAGGTGCGTCGAAGTGCTTGACCCTTTGTGGCCAAGGCTGCCATTTCAGGCTTTGAAGAAGTTTAGGATGTTGAAGGAATTTGTACGCTTGAGGAGTTTGATGAATCTTGAATCTTACTTAGTCATAAGCAAAGGAATCAACGTCGTACGCCACGACAAGTGAAAGGTTGACTTCTGTCTGATCCCCAAAGCAGAAGCCTGGCTTTAGCAAAAGCCTTACAGGCAAAAACGCAGAATTATATCAGAAAATGAAAAACTGGCTGCATAGGATGTCTTTATATACTGAAAAAAAAGGGCTGACGGCAAATGACCAATGTTCCAAAGAGAATGCACCGGGGGAACTGTAGCCAAAATCTGCATGGTTAAGCCAGAGACAACGAACATTAGAGTGTTATCCCTAAGGCAGGAGTGTACAACCCCAGACACTGCGCATTCAAATCCGGAAATATACACATAACTGGTTGTCAAAATTAAATTTCAAACTCCCCTGTTGTTACGTCACACTTAAATTTTGTAGGGTTTATACCCAACCATATTGATTAGCGCAGTTTTGAATTAGGGTCAGCATTTTTTTTACTGGTATTAGCACATAATTTCACGAAAACGACTTCTAATATAGATTTTGACATCACCGGCATACAAATGTGCATTACACTTATAATCAATAATGGAGCCACAACTGATCCCCTGAGATATACATCGAGTGAGTTTCTATAGAGCGGATATTGCGGTTTCTGCGAACACTGCAATATGGGGCCACAATGATACATTTTTTTCTATTTTTTTTATTATTTTTAATTAAGATAACTTCAGGAAGTCGAAGTTTGTATACCTTTGCAATTTTGCGATCGTTCCTATGGCAGATATCGCTGTCCGATTTTAATGAAACTAAAAACCATAACTTTTGAATCGTATATGTACACCCAAAAAAACAGATGTAACATGTTGGCGATGTCAGCAAACAAAGAAACTGTTTTTCTGAATAATTCCTACTTTGGTCATCCGATTTCACTCAAATTTTAAGATCACAAATTTATTTCATATCCATTTACTTTAAACCGAAAATCACAACTATAACTATAACTAACTATATTATACGTTTTCCATGGTTTTCGAAGGAGGAAGTGAGCGTGGCAAAATTCTAAAACAAACTTGATTTGCGTACAACAGATTAGAATGTGGTCACCTAATTTGTTATCTGTTGTTTCACACGGTTGTTTCAGACGGACAGACGGACATGGCTAAATCGACTCGGCTGATAACGCTGATCAAGAATATATATACTGTATAATGTCAGAGATGCCTCCTTCTACTTGTTATATACATTCTCGGTTGGCACTAAGTTATAATACCCTTGTACCCTATGGGTACCGAGTATAAATAGTAGGATAGCCACAGTCGAGAGTTATAGATTGTACCCGGTACCCAAAGGATTGTGGGTGAAATTGACATGGCTAATTCACTTTATCTAATTATGCTCAATAATATGAAAAACTTGACAAATATTTACAAATGAAGACAAATGTTGCTACATGTTGAGCAACACCGATAACCGACATATGTTGCAAAAAAACATATTGAGCAACATTCATTGAAGCTGCAAACACAAATGTGGATGTTGCAGAAGCTTAGCACATACACACATTGATAAGCGATCTGCTGTCCCTTTCAAACACACTTGGATAGAGACGAATCCAATCAAAAAGCGCATATTTAGTGCCAACACTGTTGAAGCTTTTTACTGTGAAAATCGCCGCCTATTATGTAATATATGGTATGTGCCAGGATCACATTACATTTGGAAGGTTGGCATGGCGGTTTTTCTTTTTATATTTTATTTTAAATGCTTTCTTTCTTTTTTTTTCATTTTTATTCATTTCATACATCTCATTTTCGTTTCGGAGAGAGCTGTGTAATGTTTTTTTTGTCATTTCTTCCTCACGCTTATTCTGTTCTGCAGTTTTATCACGGTTTGATTATCAAACGTGGGCGAAACATAATTAGTATGCAATGAAAATGATTGAAAACATTTTAGCTATCCTTTACATAAGCACTAGTTTTATGCGACTCTATTCAAAAAAAAAGCTCATTTTAATTGCCAAAAATATTGAAGCTTTTTTTAAAGCCGTGAGTTCGTTTTGCACTACTTTATTTAGTTTTTCTTCATTTCATTAAATTAAAAAAAAAAAACACTTGGAAAAGCTGCAAAGCCACATGGCACTTTCACTTTGTCTAAATAAGCTTAGATTTATGAAAAACTTAAATTAAACAGGATCAGATCAACACAAAATAAAAATAAGAATGCTACAGTGAGCTCCACTTTATTGTGTATTACTACCATGTTTTGGATGTACTATTGAACATGTTGGTTTTTTTTTATAAATATTTAATGTTTAATGCCGAATTGTGTTTAGTCTGTCATCCGTCTATTTGCCATTTTTATGTCTACATAAGAATATGGGCTTCTTATGTAATCTAACCCTTTTTTTTAATTATTAAAAAATTTACTATTTTGCAATATGGTCTTGGACAGATTGCAGCCAACAATTCGTTCCGTTTTAACAGTGACTCGGACCCATTAGAGTTAAACCGGAATCGGATTTCTTAGTTTATATTGTTTATTTCTCTATTTATCCAAAATATGCCTTTGAGCCGTTGCTCAGATTTTGAGTGTTTTTGTGTGGCTGTTTTATAGGACTGCGATGGTATTTTTACCTACGGTCTTCTTAGGAAGTCTTTTTATATTGTTTAACATTTTTATATATTTTCAGTAAAATGGTTGCGGCTGAAAAAGTTTTGTATAAGCGGTTTACTGCTGAAACTCAAGGGCATGACCTTCAGGCGCTATCACCACCTCAAACGTTGACCGACTTTTCGCCTAACTTCCGCAGAAACAACAGCCAATCGGGAGATGAGGGCATAACTCTTTGTGATACCATCTCCCGGAAAACGTTGTTTTATCTAATTGCAACTTTAAACGCATCGTTTGAGCCAGATTACGACTTCACTGAAGCAAAGGTAATAAATAATTTGTATTATTGTGTACATTAAAAATAAGTCACTTTGGTTAACTATAGGAAAAAAATGCTTTTGAATCTATAAGTCTATGAGTCCGTCCATCTGTTAGTTTCTAAACAATCTAGTTTTTGAGCTATCTGGATAAAACTTCCCAAAAAGTCATTTTTTTATTACTGGTAGTATAAAAGTTTGAACAGACCAGATCGGACGACTATATCATATAGCTGTCATAGAAACGATCGAAAATAAAAAAATAAAAAATTATAATTACCATGTTTTTGAATATATTTGCATCTTCTCCAGGATATGGAAATTTGTTATGATATGAGAATTTCGAATTTATTATTATATAAATTAAATATTAATGAATCTGGATCTGAATCTGAATCTATATGAATCTTTGAATACCTCTGTGTTTTTATTTATAAATATTTTATACATCTGCAGTAATGTTTTATTTTATTTAATGGAAATTTGTAGATTTTGTCTCATAGCTATAATAGAAACTGTTCGACCAAATTGCAAATTCCAAGAGTATACAAACTTCGGCTTCCCGAAGTTAACTTCCTTTCTTCTTTCTTTAAAATTTTTGTATTCTATTTAAAGTCGCATGAATTTAGCAAAGAGCCATCATTACAGTGGGTTATGAACTCAATCCATTCAAATCTATCGGCATTAGCTGGAGATCAATATCAAGTTTTACGTCAGCCGTTATGGTCAGCTGTAGATGACGAAGTGAACTTATCAGATTGTGACATATACAGTTATAATCCGGATCTGAGCTCCGACCCATTTGGGGAGCCTGGGTGTTTGTGGTCTTTTAATTATTTCTTTTACAACAAGAAATTAAAACGGATTGTGTTTTTTACAAGTAGAGCGGTAAAGTATGTAAATAGTACAATGTCTTTTATTTTAAACTATTGTACATTATCTCATTTCAGTTCACTTTATGCTAATGAAACTTTGGATTTCTCGATGGAAGACGATGTATATTAATGCATTAATCGTATTGGTTAATAAATTTTTAGGTGCTTATAAATATGCATTCTTGAAACAAAGATTCACAAAAAATATATATTTAAAGTAAAATAAAGATGAGCGGAAACTAACATGCCGAAACCGAAGTTTATATATCCCTGTAGTCTACGTTATGGCCATATTGTGCCAGCTATAAAAAATAGTTACCTGTTTTTTACCAAATAAAAATTGTTTACAAATTCTTAAGAAGTGAGTTATAAGCAATTTCTTCAAAAACACCTGGGTGTTCCAATATATAGGCATTCGTTTAAACGAATCCTGTAATACCTAGTTGACTAAAGAAATAGAACATTTAGACCTTTATTTCGAACTAGAAAATATAGGGTTTCGATTCCGGTTATTCTAACTTATCTACTACACGGTACTTATGCTATGCCAAATATTTCAACCTTGTAACTCAAAATCTGTGGGCTATTGCATAGCTGAATTAGTAAGATTGACTCGTCCAGTGATATTGATCAAAAGTAAATTCTTATAGAGTCGGAAATGCCTATATATACAATAATGGGTATACAAATAAGATTTATGACTTTGGCAATACTAAAAGAAAATCTAGAAACGATTGTGAATCACAGTAAGGAATATATTTATAAGCATAAAGCAATTGGTCAAGAATAGCTCACATAGAAGCCATGATGAGTAACAGTGTTGTTTTTGAAAAGAATTGCTTATAATTACACATACCATTTTCACATTCATTATAAACAATGAACTAACTGTCAAGGGAACGAGCAATTTACAAACATCAATTGTATATAAACTTCGGCTAGCAAATCGTTCCTTTTTAATATTTTTAAAAAATGTTTTTGTATATTTTTTTGGGGGTTTATATATGATAATACAAAAATCAATGAATTAAAATTTTTTTTAAAGATTATATAATATTAAACCAACATTTTGGAAAGCCATTTAAAAATTAACTGTTTAGTGTATTTCAAAACTATAAAATAATGTTTTTTTTTATATTTTTTATTTTTTTTTAGAGTCGACATGATGTAATGTTCAGGGCCACAATTTTCTGCTGAGTTAAATAAAGATTTTGTAAGGTTAAGATAAAATTGAGAGCAGGTCGCGAAATTTTAGCATAAAAAATATAATTAATTAATGAAAATAATTGTAATAAATTTTATATTTAATAATTTAAATCCTAATAAGTATTATATTAAATATTTTGATTTTTTTACTTCTAAAGAACATTTTTTTTTCTTCGGAAACATTTTCTACAATTTTGGCCGATCTATTACAGGCCGATCCTGCAAAATGACGTGAACCTGTCACTCAGACTTCTAGGCATACCTTATATTAAATAATAGGCGATTGTCACACTTCAACATTTTCGGAAATGAAAATGACTTATTTATTAAAATAAAGTTGCAGAAAATAAGTGTGTGTGAGAGAGATAGCACCTTTCATTCGTTTACTGCAATCAAACGCGGGTTGGTGCGTCGGCGACTTTTCAGATACTTCAGTTAACAAATAGTTTTATAAACGTAATATTATATATTATATTATTAAAGTATATTAAAGTAAATATTTTTTAGGTTTACAATTCTAATATTTTCTGTGAGACCTTTGAAGACCTCAGTGTGTTTTTGCCTAATATTTTTTTCTTTTTCAATTTTCTCTTTTTATTACTCTTATACTGGGTACCCGACTACATGGGTATTATAACTTAGTTTCAAACGTGAATGTAGCATTCTAATTTGTTGAATTATATAGCGGACGCAGGGGCGATCGGTATTTTTTGTGAGAATTTTGTAATTTCGGTAAGAAATCTGTGTTTTTAGTAAAAACTTCTTTTTAGTAATATTTAATAAAGCACAGTAATGTTTCTTTTCCTTTTATCGAAATCGGTCGAGTATTTCTTATAGCTATCTTAGTAACTGTTGCGTCAAATAGCAAACTACAAGGGTATACAAACTTCAGAATCGCGAAATTATCCTTTTACCCATAGAGTACAATGGTAGTATTACTAAGTGCCAATTGAGAATGTATGTAACAGGCAGAAGAAGGGATCTCCGACCCTTGTTCAGCGTTACTAGCCGAGTCGATTTAGCCATATCCGTTCGTCTGTCCGTTTGTGTGAAACAACAGATCTCAGAGACTATTGGAGCTACAGCTACCAAATTTTGTGATCACATTCTAATCTTTTCCACGCAGATTAAGTTTAAGTTTTTAGAATTTAGCCACGCCCACAAAATACATTTGTGAGGACATGCCCTAAAAATTTTAGTGAAATCTGATGATAAACATAAGAGTTATTCAGAAAAATCAGTTCTATGTATGCTGACAGCACCCTGTGGCTCAACGTGTTTCTAGCAACTTTTGTAATTTTTCGGTGATTTTGCTGAAAAAATGAGAGTGCGAGTAAGAGAGCAATGTATACCTTTTGTTACCAATTTAATGCATCAAATTATAAAATGCACAACATTAAAGGACCTAAAAACATGTAAAAATGCTACAGCAATAGTTTGTGAGTTGAGCAAAGAGAAGAAGTATAATGCCATCACTCATAATTTCAATATTCTGGAAAAACAAGAACTTTTATTATGAAAATGAAGACACACTTATTACGACAATCGCTGCGAAAGATTTCGCTATGGGAGTAGCCAGCGGTCTGCGTCGAAGCACCACTCTGCTTACGCAAAATCGGGAGTTCAGTCCCCGTAACTTTAGAAATCATTTGTTTTAAATCTTAATTATAAACCACCGGGGTCTCCCGCTCTCTCTCTCCCCCACACGTACCTGCACTTTCGCTCTCCTCCCTCACGTAATCAGAACAGTGGTAAGTCAATAATTATTATCTGTGCTGTCAAATCCTGCAAGAAAATACTTTATGCAAAGGACCCTATAATCATTTGCTGGCTTTGCGACAATATTGTGCAAGCTCAAGTGCATTGTGATTGAACGGGCCAGACAGCCATTATTTCCAAAAACATTGGTTAGCGCTACAGCTGCTGTTCCGCAGACTCCCTCGGCACTGCCATTGACCCCATTATATTCAGCTCCAAGGATTTTGAGATCAGCGGTGATAAAAGATTCGGTATCCGAACATGCCGTGGGAGAGGACGCACCGCCTCTTATATCAGTAGAGTCCGCTGAGGTGTCACAATTAACGACCCAACATAACCCAGTTCCAAATACTCCCCATGGCACCAGGCCCGGACTACCGTCCAAAATTGGTAATACTGATAACCATTCAGTGTCCGGAGTACGCAGTCCGACTGCGCCAGGTCCCGATCGAATAACAGGCTGTGTGCTTAGGTATTGTGCCGAGGCCTTGTGCAATCCCCTTCTAAAACTGTTTACCTTATCCTTAGATACCTCAAACTTCCCCCTTATTTGGAAGGAATCATTCGTTATTCCTCTCCACAAAAAAGGTAGCAAAATGGACCCGGTGGCGTGATCGCCGGCGGTGGACTCTGTCCGGCAAAGGAGAGGCGCCGTGAATGCATCGGGACTCCTGTGGTCCTCGGACTCGGTGGCGTGATCGTTGACGCCACGGTTAACGGGACAGTGTCTGCCTAGAAGAAGCAAGGATTAGGGATCAAGAACCAAGGACGAAGGATTACGGATCAAGGATAAAGGCTCCAGGATCGGCACAAGAAGCCAGGACTAAGGAGCGACAAGTTCCTGCGGTGAGGGTCAGGCGGAGGAACCAGCAGGTCGAGCTGTGCAGTTATCGGGTGGCTAGGCTTCGGCCAGGCTATACATCGGGCCGACGATTTCCTGACAACGGACAGAGTGAGCGAAATAGGCGATAAGGAAGAGCTTTAAGTTCGACCTGCCGGGCGTAACACCCCGATAGTTCGGTCAGTGTGGTAGCAGAGCGGGCGATAGGACGATGAGAAGTCGACCTGCCCGGAGAAACATCCTGTTAGCTCTCGCCAGCGAGACAGTCGTCTAACCGGACCAGGACGAGCGGCGTCGCAGCAGACGGTCAAGGATATAATTTTAACATAGAAAGAAAATAAACGGAAATACATTTTGAATACAACGCGTATCATTGGTCACGGGCTATCACAATAATTATAAATTTGGTGGGACGAACGCACAACATCTCTGAGCTAGCCGCACGATTCCATAGCGAGCAAGAACCTAGAAAATCAGTTATTTACACCTGGCGCCCAACGTGATACGAAGGATCAAAATGGGAAACGGATGGATTAAGAACATAAAAAGGAGGAGTACGTCTGGGTGGCAATAGGCTTGGCATCAAGCTCACTGGCACAGCGGAGAGCATGAGAAAGATGCTGTCAAAGTATGGAAGTGAACAAAGAAAGGCACTCCAAAGCGAAGGCAGGCAAACCTGATTACGCAAAAGTAGCTAAGCCGGTACGCGAGTGGAGTTTCCGAAACGACGGTAACGACAAACCACTAGAGTTTTTGGAGCCACTGGAGTGGTTGGCAATACCGTACGGTCTCGATACAGACCAAATTCCTAGAGCGCTGCCAGAACTGCTGCAAGGCAGGGCCTTAAAATGGTTCAGGATCAGGTCAGACAGCGAAGGCAGAAATACGGCGAGGCCATCACGGACTTCATGGTGGTCATGCAGACGTTGATGTTGTAGAATTAGTGTTCGTAGCCCAATTCTCATTTTTAACAAGTGTCTGTGCAGAAACTGACTCCGCAGCAGCGGGGCCCTTACATCTCGAGCGCCAAAAACGGCGACGTGCGAGCCCGTGCCTATAAGAAACGCCTCAACTGGCAAGGACAGGCGCTCTCCGCTGTGGATCCGCCTAACCCCGAAATAGCAGACAGACTGCTGCACATGAAGCGCAGCACGGAACGCATTGTGATGGACGCAAAAAAATTGCACGGTAACCGACTCTTCCTAGCCAGACCAATGTCAGAACTGACTAATTAGTTTCCATATGGTAACAGATTTAAAAAACACTAAGTTCGTTTTTTGCGTCTTTAACTATTTCACTAAGGCTTTCAAAAGCGCCTTTTATGTGCCGGCCGAGTGCCGGCCTGTGAGAACTCTCTTAAGGAGGGAATAATATTATTGTACAGCAGTTTGATAGATCCGGGTCACATCATTTTCGGACAGGCCAGTGACGCCCAGCACCATTCTTCGACCACCCATAGCTTATCACTTCGCCCAAAGCGCTGAGGGAAAGGAATATGGAGAAACTGTATAGCCAAATTGTTGAATTTTTGTGTGCCACGGCAATGAGACATTAATTGTTTTCATCTCAACGGAAAAGATACCGATGGTGAAATCTTGCTTTCGCTTCTGGGCTTGCGAGAACGAACAGGATTCCCGAGGCGACGTGGAGAAAATGTTTGTGTTCGACATTCAGTACTTTCTCTTTATTCTAAAGATGACAAGATCAACATACATGAAACTGACGCCATTTTCCCTAGGGAATTTTTTGAATTTACACCCGAAGTCGCTTGAGAGGTAATAGCAGACATAAACATAATTATTGCCAGATTGAGAAAATTTCATTATTTTCTTATGCAGTTCCACGAGGAAATCTACCACACTAAGTACTGTACACAGAGCATGGTGTTGCGCTGGTGCTTTACCTTCAGC